>MU707023.1:21198-36930 GCA_026770625.1 Nicotiana glauca
AAATGAAGAGGGGAGGGGGGGACACTTATAGTTTTTCAAAGGTGGGGGGGGGGGGAGGGGGGTTAATTTTTTTTTAAAAACCCAAAATTGGGCTATTTGTGCAATTCAGCCGTTGGCAACAGTCTATTTCAGATCTGGGCCCAGTTTTTTAATTTTTTTTTTTTTACCGTTAAACCGGTTTGGGCCGGTCTGATCCGGGCTGGTTAACCGGTTTAACAATATTGTTCATTGACCGGGTTAGACTGGTCCGGGTAACCGGTATTTCAAAGATAAACGGTGCAACCCGCCAGTCACCCTTAATCCAGCCCAACCCAGCCCCCTTCTACCGGTCCGGGCCGATTTTGGTTTAAACCGATTTGGGCCGGTCCGGAACCGGGCTGACCTGGCCCGTTTAACACCCTTAGATCAAACCAAGTAGATTGATGAAGAAATAACGAAGAAGTATAGGAAGGTGGATGACCCATGATGTTCGGCTAAAAACTACATATATTTAATTATTATTGCCTCATGTTTTAATATTTTTAATTATTTTTTGAATATTAATTATATTATTTTATGCTTAATATTATATTTTAACTGTGTAGGAATAAAATGGTACGAAGATGAAGAGATTTGAATTAAAATTAAATAAAATACGAAAAAAAGGAAATAAAACAATTAAAAGAATAAAAAAGGAGTGACACCCTTTGGGTTTTGCCCGAAAAAAGAAAAAGGAAATTACAATCAAAGAAAGAATTGGAATTGAAGATGAAATTTAACATACTGGTTTTAGCGCCACTGCCTGCGCGAGGCGCTAGCCTGGATTGTGCGTATAGGATTTTTTCCTATTTCGAACGGGACAAGATTATTTCAACCTTACATGGTCCCAACTTGTATAAAAGGGGTCCTAAACCTATTTTGGAGGGGGAGAATATTTTTGAGAGGGACTTTTGACGAAGGGAGAGCACAGAGCCGCCGTGGAAAATAGATTTCATCTTTCTTTCACCAAACTTAGTAAGTTTTATGTTTCTTTGTATGATTTGTTGCTTGGTTACCATCTTTCTTGTGGTTCTTTCATGACTATTGTTATTCAGATATTGATTTTGATTTCTTAGTTTATCATATTGGTTATTTATTCAATCTTGCGCTTGATTATTTGATTGCTTGATCTCCAATTGAATACTATCTACGAATCTAGAATTAAATTCGAAAGTGGAAATTCTAGATTGCACATAGGATTGTATAGAGCAAGTTCTTGAATCCGAGCATCGGGAAATGGATTCGCGATTAGGATAGACATATACCTAATTGCCTTTCTTGGTTGATGTACAGGAATTATAAATGCGTTCTTGTTAGTTCTAACTCCATAGACATATAGGAGTTAGATTAGCTTGAATATGCGAGTAAGAACTCGACAGATTCTTATGAGCAATATTAACCCTGTCAACCGATAAACTAGATAAATTAGTTAGTCAATTTAATTGAAGAAAATAATAGGAATGTTAGATAGCCCACAACCCTAGATCGTTTTCATCACATTGATAACATAAAAATTCGCTCTTCTTTTGTTCAAAGTTCATTATGTATTTTTTCTTTATTTTAATTAGTTTCGAGTCAAATACTTCTAGTTTTAATTCCTGTTTAGATAATTAGAATAGTATAATTTAGTTAATAGTTAATCAGAAGTCCTCGTGGGATCGATATCCAACTTTTAGTCACTTTATTACTTGACGACCGCGTATACTTGCGTGTGCGTTTAGCGACAACAAGTTTTTGGCGCTGTTGCCGGGGACTTAAAAATTAGCTATCTTTCTATATTAGACTTATAGTTTTATTTTTACAAGTTTTTGTTTTTTTCCCTTTTTGTAAATATTTTTATTTTTATAAATATTTAATTTTTCTCGTAGTGTGTTACTAGTTCTCTCAGCATGACACCTGGGGATAAAATATGTAACGACCCGACCGGTCGTTTTGAGCCCTAGCACATCATTCAGCGGTCTGAGACAATGAACAGCTTCATTTCAGGTATTATGACTTGTGCGCGTGGTCGGAACTGAATTACGAAAAGTTCGGAGTTGATTTGGGAGGAGAATTCTCATTTCGGAAGCTTAAAGTTGAAAGAATAAACTAGGATTGGAATTTTGAGTAAACATCCTCAGAATTGGGATCAGAAGGTTCCAACAGGATCGTATGATGATTTCAGACTTGGGCGTATGCCCGGATTGTGTTTTGGATAACCCGGGAGCGTTTTGGCGCCTATTGTGCAAGTTAGCATTTTAGAAGGAATTTCTTAAGTTTGGCTTGAAGTGCATTTCAGTGTTATCGATGTCCGTTTGGGATTCTGAGTCTGGGAATAGCTCCATATGGCGATTCTGGAGTTAGAAGCGCGATCGGAAGTGAATTCGGAGGTCCGTAGGTCATTTTGACGCCATTTGGCTAAAGATAGAAATTTGAATGTTTTTGGGAAGTTTGACCGAAGGTTGACTTTTTAATATCGGGGTAGGAATCCAATTACAAAAGTTGGAGTAGGTCCGTAATATCAAATATGATTTGTGTGCAAAATTTGAGGTCAATCGGACGTGATTTGATAGGTCTAAACATCGGAAATAGAAGTTTGAAATTTCAAAGTTCATTAAGCTTGAATTGGGGTGTAATTCATGATTTTAGCGTTATTTGATATGATTTGAAGCCTTGAGCAAGTCCGTAATGTGTTTTGGGATTGGTTGGTATGTTTTGTTGGGGTCCCGGGGGCCTCGAGTGGATTTCGGATGGTTAACAGATCAATTTTTGCCTCGTGAGGACAGCTGGTTTGCTGGTATATGTGCAACAGATTTTTACTCTATGAGATCGCAAGAAAGAGTATACGATCGCATAGAGGAAGAGTTGAGGGGGATGGAATTGGTATATGCGATCGGAATAGGCTGAATGCGATCGCAGAAGAAGGAGACTTGGGCCTATGCAATTGCAGTGTTGCTTCATGCGAACGCAGAAGGAATTTGGAGGCAGCAGATTTGCCCTATGAGATCGCGGAGCTGTGGTTGCGATCGCATAGAAGGGTCGTCTGTGCAGTGATCTTTTAAAATCGGGTTTTGGATCATTTAACCTCATTTTCTTCCATGGGAGCCGACTTGGAGCAATGTTTAAGCGCCATTTTTGTTAGCAAGCTTTAGTTTTGGAGCGTGGTGCATCAAGTAGAGTCTTTGGAAGGGCGGAGAATGCCGGTAATGAGTCTTCGGGGCGAGGTGAGTCTCCTTTCTAATCTTGTGAGGGGGAATTTACCCTATAGGTGAGTTAAATTGGTTATGTGCTCCTATTTGTGGGGGCTACGTACGCACGAGGTGACGAGTGTCCGTGCGTAGCTATTATTATGCTATTGTTCGGGTAGTCTAGGACCCAAAAAGCATGTTATACTTGGATTAACTGTGAACCCATTGATAGTTTGAATTGTTTAAATCACCTTGAATTGGTAAAGGAATTTAAAAAGAGATTTAATATTAATTTTCCCTGAAATGTTAAAAAGAGAAATTTGTCTATTTGGATGATTATCCTCGATAAACTCTTAGTTTCCTACTTGAGCAAGTACTTTATGTGTGCCTGCGTCGCATGGATGATTCGCGAGCAGGATATGTGTTTATTTATGGAACGGGCCGAACGTCTCGGTGAGAATAGATGCATCTATGGTTCGTGTCGCTCGACCCTCGACAGTGCACAGTTTACATTCCTGTTGGAGCGGGCCGTCTCTTCGGTGTGATTTGCGCATGTTTATCTGTTGTTTGAAAATTGTAAATGTGCAATTGGCCCTACGTGGCTTGATATAAACTGATAAGATAATAAGAATAAACCTTGGAGGCCCTTGATTTGTTGTTGAAGGTGTTTACCTGTTTTCTTGCTTCACAATTAGAACTTCTATATAAATCCATGATTATCCTCGCACTTATAGAATATTGTTAATTGACCTCTAGTGAGTGTCGAAGTTGGCCATCTCGTCTCTACCCCTTCGGGATTAGGCGGGATACTCACTGAGTACACGTTTATTACGTACTCATACTACACTTATGTGCATTTTTGTTGCACAGGTATATATACCTCTAGCAGCCTATTGGGAGTAGCAGCATGGATGACGCTGGGACTAGGTGAGTTGCATCATTCGAGGCGACCGCAGCTAGGGTAGTCCCTTCCAGTGTACTGTATTTACTTTCCGTCCACTGTATTCCGGACGGATGTTGTATTTTATTTCTCTTATCAGTAGTTGCTCATGTACTTGAGACACCGGGTTTCTGGGATGGTTTTCAACAGATTTGTACTAATTGTTATTTTAAATTTGAATTCAAGTAGTGAGCTTTTATTTACGAAAATGGAAGAAAAAACCTTAGGTTTTCAAAAGTATTAAAAGAGGAATTAATTGAGAAGTTAGTTGGCTGGCCTAACAGCGGTGTCCGGCGCCATCACGACCCTTAGTGGATTTTGGGGCGTGATAACATGGTATCAGAGCACTAGGTTCCTGTCGGTCTCACGAGTCATGAGCAAGTCTAGTAGAGTCTCGCGGATCGGTACGGAGATGTCTGTACTTATCCCCGGGAGGCTGCAGGACTGTTAGGCGTACTTCTCTTCTTGATTTCCTTATCGTGCGGTTCGATTCCTTTGAGGCTTATGCCTTTGATTCCTTTCCACTCAATCTTACGCGGCGCGAGCGGTTGTTATAAATCGAAAATTGAAGGATTGTAATGGCACTACAAATGTGGTGCATGATGATTTTTCCCAGTAATGATGATTGGACTATTATAGTCGTATTATAGTCGTATTATTGAGGCTAGGCACAGGTTGCCATAATGCTTATGAGTTTTTATTTCGCGATATTGTTGTGATGGTAGGGTGTTTGCCCACGTGTCAGGGCAGTGAATGAATTGAAGGGAGGTTTACTCAGTGTGCAATTAGAGGGATTCAGTATTTTATTCCCCGCAGGGGAAAATCAATCGAACCAAGGATGGTCAGATATGGACTGGTGGAAGTAATGAATCGTGGTAATTGCATGTGTGGCGGAGTTCTCCTCTATATGGGGGGTGTTGTGGTCCTAACTGAACGCTCTAATATTGTCGATGTTATAATCTGCTACCATTTGACTTATGGCGGGATATTGTGAAATACTGTTGAAGATACAACTATCAGATATCGTAGGGTGCGGCGGTTTCGGATTGAATCAGTATTGCAAATGTTGATGGTTCGATAAAGATGACCTTCGAAAGGGTTTAAGTCAGTAGCGATTTGTGGGTTTAAGTTCTATGAGGATGAATTTTATTAAGGCAACAACTGAGCAGCAAGAGACGAAAAAGACATATGGGAAGTGTTAGGCAGAGTTTTAAACTTCTAAAAGGACACGCTTAAGGAGCACAACCGAGCAGTTGATTGAAGAAGTGAGTTTGCCCAAAGTGGGAGAGCAGCGGAGCTGCGTAAGGGCATGGTAATGAGAAAACTATGCACCTTAAGGGAGTCTGGAACGACTTGAGAATATTAGTGCTTGGTTATTGGCGTCTTCGGATCTAATTTGAAATAGGGACTCTTGTGCGGCCGGGGATTTAATATAACGAAAAGGAGCCGCTTAAATAAAGGGAGATGTAGCATGACTTTGAAGTGAAAGGATGTTGTCGTGCATTTAATGAATGTCCACGAAGAGTAAGTGAAGTGGTACAGCTAAGGAGTGAGCTTGGGCTCAAGAAAGTTATTCCCTGTGAGCAATTTGGCAGTCGCGTGGTTGGCGAGGCTTCTGCAAAGAGATCTACGGGTTATGCAGCAAGGGAACTATTGTGTGGATATTGCTAAATCATTTAGAGTATAAAATTGGGTTTCTACGGTAAGATATCGAGAATGCTGGCGATTGATTGTTCAAGGTTGTGTCAATAAGAGGTTAAGAATCCTGGTGAACTCCAGAGTTTCGTAATAGTGGCTTCAAGCTAAGTGGGAGAGCCCCACCGCCTATGATTGGGTTGCATGGTTAACTATTCGTGAGGTTTCTGGTTATTTGCATACTGAGGGGTTATCCCAGCTACGGAAAAAAAAATACCGTAAGTAGTAATTGGAGCAGAGGAATTATTAAAGATGTGCTATGGTTGGCCTTATGGTCTCATGTTCGAACTTGGGAAAGGATGCAGGATTTATGCCTTGTATAGAAGGGGGTTTAAAGGGGAGTGATTCTGCTAGGTGCTTCGTTGAGAGGGTACTAATACGCTAGAAAATTTATGGAGTTGATTATATTCGGGACCAAGTCAGAGCGGGTGGCTCTCAGCAACGGTCTCTAGCAGATTCAAAGGGATAAAGTGTGGTGCCTAATGAATTTGAGCCTATGAGTAAAGTTAAGGATCAAGATTTGTAACAGCTCGTGAGAGGGTGCCCAGAATGTTCTATGATAATTTGACTTGTGGTGTAGCATTTGAGAAATATGAAATAGTTCGTGGGATTTGAGACAGCATGGTCTCGTGACTCAAGGCCACTCGAGGTGAGTGTAAAGGGAGTATATTATATATGTATTGAAGAGAGTTAGCATTATCTCCAAGGAAATCAAGGATTAATTTGAAGGAAAGGGATTGACTAGCCATAGTTGAGTTTGGCATGTTAGGGTCTGTGATCAGTTCATTCAGCGTGATCAAGTTATGCGTATGATTTGTGGCGGTACGAGTGAGGTTTGTCGGCCGCTGTGATTGATGTTATTCAGAAGCATTCTTCTGTTATGGCTTGTTAAGTGGAAGCGGATTCCGGAAGGACTATGGTGGCCTGGACTACTACTTAGGGATTTGCATATCCTACGGTTATGGAAATTTACCTGTGTGTTGCTATGATTCTCCTGAAGGGAGTTAAGTGAAAAGTTCTTATGTGATGAAGTGTTAAAATATTAATGATTTCGGAGTTATGATGAAAAAACAAATCGTGTTCTATCGTGTATGAGCACGTTAGGTGCAGTGAGTAGCATAGAAATTCGAAGTAAGGATTAAGGTTGCAGTTTGGTATTGGCAAGGATGTCACGGGCTCGGATGAGCAAGGAAAGGGACGAATGATTAAAGTAATTGATATTGTATTCAGCGTCACCTCAGATCGATGTGTTATGAAAAAGGCTTTGCATCCTAGTTAAGGATTCTTGATCGCTTTTTAGCATTAGTGCGACCGATGGTTTAGATGTGCGGACCCGTCATTTATTTCGGAAGATTGTAGGAGCGTGTCCCATGGAAAGATTGTATAAGCGTGACATGTAGTCCCTTGATTGACTAAAGATTTAGACCAGGTATGGGGATTGTGGTAATAATATTAATTTGAGAATTTAGGCCCGGAGGGCACTTTGTTTATTGGGTTATGAACCGAGGAGGTTGCTCCGGTTATGATGGTTGTTCTCATGTGTTATGAGTAAAAAGGAAGTTACTATGAACCTTTGAAATGTGGTTAGCCAACTAGGCGCAATCAGAAATCGGCTTGAGATCAATGGATTGATTTATATATAAACAGGGCTTTATATCAAGCCAGTTGTGTACGTCTCAGCGAGCGTCCCTTATGGAGGGACAGCCGGGGTGATATTTTAGCATCAGATATCCCATGTAATGATGTATGGCGCCGTATGAGTTGCAATGTCTGGTAAATTCTTATGTGTTAGGGTTCTGCGTGGCGATGATGTTATGTGAGCGGAATGGCTCTTGAGATTTAGATCTTGCATCGCACCTTAGTTGTGCTTGGGTTTTGTAGCCTATAGCACTATGTGTTTTCTCATGGATGGTATTATGCATTTAGAGTTCTTGTGACCGGAATTCGATAATTTTTATTGTAATGAGCAGATTTAGCTCGAAGTACAATCTCCTTATGTAAGTTCTACGCGTGGATCGGGTGGCACGCCGCCATGGGTATGTTATTTGGATTGGGTTGCGCGCCGCAACAGTATGATGTCGAGTCTGGAGTAGTATATGCTATCTTGTGTGTTTCGGTTCCTATTTTCTAAGGAAAGTCCATAGTAGTACAGGAGTTAGGTTCCTCCCAGAGTTCGTTTTCCTTTTGCATCGCGTTCGAATTGGTGGCCTATTGTCACATTGTAGCATCATATTGGATTTTAACAATTTCTGGGGTGGCTTATTTCCTGTGCAGTTTTATCGGATTAGATGAGATCCCTTGATCTAGAATTCTATGCAATCCAGCTATATGAGGCATGATATGGAGATAAGACCATTATTGGGTTCAGAATGGGTGAAGGTTTTGTCAGGAGTATAGACCTAATGTTTTGTCGACTCGACAGTTGATTATGAATGTTGGTACATCTCTTCCGTCATGGCGGTATGGTAAATGTTAGAGTAAGACCTATATATGTCATGGAGTGCAATGGGAGCACCAGATTAGTAGGATTTTGACTAAGTGGATCAGAAAAAATTTATTGTGGCCCTACGAGTGGGTAATGCAAAGTGTGAATTCAACAAAGTTATGCAATCGTGTTTGAGCACAGCGTGTAGTGATTGATATGGTGATCGTATGTTGGAAACAGGCCTGGCATAGAATTCCGGATGTTGGAATTGGGCACTAAGGCTTAATTGCTTGAATAATAGGGAATATCTTCAGGATTTATCGAGCTAGTGTGCTCAGCAAAGTTGTGATAGCACGGGAAGGTGCATGAGGTGCTAAACAGTGATTTCAGACTACTTCGGTGTAGTTCTCAGCATGTTCGAGGATGAACGTATGTTTAAGTGGGAGAGAATATAATGACCCGACCGGTCGTTTTGAGCCCTAGCACGTCATTCAGTGGTTTAAGGCCATGAATAGCTTCATTTCAGGTATTATGACTTGTGCGCGTGGTCGGAACTGAATTTCGGGAAGTTCGAAGTTGATTTGGGAGGAAAATTCTCATTTCGGAAGCTTAAAGTTGAAAGAATGAACTAGGATTGGAATTTTGAGTAAACGACCTCGGAATCGGGATCAGAAGGTTCCAATAGGTTTCTATGATGGTTTCGGACTTGGGCGTATGCCCGAATTTGGTTTTGGATAACCCGGGAGCATTTTGGCGCCTATTGTGGAAGTTAGCATTTCAAAAGGAATTCCTTAAGTTTGGCTTGAAGTGCATTTTAGTGTTATCGATGTCCGTTTGGGATTCCGAGTCTGGGAATAACTCCGTATGGTGATTCTGGAGTTAGGAGCGCGATCGAAAGTGAATTCGGAGGTCCGTAGGTCATTTTGAAGCTATTTGGCTAAAGATAGAAATTTGAAGGTTTTTGGGAAGTTTGACCGGAGGTTAACTTTTTGATATCGGGGTCGGAATCCAATTTTGAAAGTTGGAGTAGGCCCGTAATGTCAAATATGATTTCTGTGCAAAATTTCAGGTCAATCTGACGTGATTTAATAGGTCTAAACATCGGAAATAGAAGTTTGAAATTTCAAAGCTAATTAAGCTTGAATTGGGGTGTAATTCATGATTTTAGCGTTGTTTGATATGATTTGAAGCCAAGAGCAAGTCCGTAATGTATTTTGGGATTGGTTGGCATGTTTGGTTGAGGTCCCGGGGGCGGGTGGATTCCGGATGGTTAACGGATCGATTTTTGCCTCGTGAGGATTGCTGGTTTGCTGGTATATGTGCAGTAGATTTTTACTCTATGCGATCGCAAGAAAGAGTATGCGATCGCATAGAGCAAGAGTTGAGGGGGCTGGAATTAGTCTATGCGATCGCAGAAGAAGGAGACCTGGGCCTATGCGATCGCAGTGTTGCTTCATGCGAATGCATATGAGGAATTTGGAGGCAGCAGATTTGCCCTATGCAGTCGCGGAGTTGTGGTTGCGATCGCATAGAAGGGTCGTCTGAGCAGTGATCTTTTAAAATCGAGTTTTGGCTCATTTAACCTCATTTTCTTCCATGGGAGCCGACTTGGAGAAACTTTTGAGCGCCATTTTCGTCACCAAGCTTTGGTTTTGGAGCGTGGTGCATCAAGTAGAGTCTTTGAAAGGGCGGAGAATGTCGGTAATAAGTCTTTAGGGCGAGGTGAGTCTCCTTTCTAATCTTGTGAGGGGGAATTTACCCCATAGGTGAGTTAAATTGGTTATGTGCTCCTATTTGTGGGGGCTACGTACGCACGAGGTAATGAGTGTCCGTGCGTAGCTACTATTATGCTATTGTTCGGGTAGTCTAGGACCCAAAAAACATGTTATACTTGGATTAACTGTGAACCCATTGATAGTTTGAATTGTTTAAATCACCTTGAATTGGTAAAGGAATTTAAAAAGAGATTTAATATTAATTTTCCCTGAAATGTTAAAAAGAGAAATTTGTCTATTTGGATGATTATCCTCGATAAACTCTTAGTTTCCTACTTGAGCAAGTACTTTATGTGTGCCTGCGTCGCATGGATGATTCGCGAGCAGGAATGTGTTTATTTATGGGACGGGTCGAACGCCTCGGTGAGAATAGATGCATCTATGGTTCGTGCCGCTCGACCCTCGGCAGTGCACAGTTTATATTCCTGTTGGAGCGGGCCGTTGCCTCGGTGTGATTTATGCATGTTTATCTGTTGTTTGAAAATTGTAAATGTGCAATTGGCCCTGCGTGGCTTGATATAAACTGATAAGATAATAAAGAATAAACCTTGGAGGCTCTTGATTTGTTGTTGAAGGTGTTTACCTGTTTTCTGGCTTCACAATTAGAACTTCTATATAAATTCATGATTATCCTCGCACTTATAGAATATTGTTAATTGACCTCTAGTGAGTGTCGAAGTTGGCCATCTTGTCTCTACCTCTTCGGGATTAGGCGGGATTAGGGGTGGGCATATTTCGATCGGAACCAAATAAACCGACCGAACCGAAATTTTTTTTATTTCGGTTTTGGTTTTTCGGTTTGTTCGGTCGGTTTCGGTTTTAAAATTTTAAAATTTCGGTTTTTCGGTTTGGTTTTCGGTTATTAAGCTTTTTAGTTCGGTTAACCGAAAAACCGAATTATTAGCATATATGTTCTTTAAGTTATATATAGGCTAAGCCCATAGGTATTAAATTAATATTATTAGGTCCAATCAATCAAAGACTCAACTCAATTAAGTAAGTCCATCAACTTTCCAATCTTAAAGACTTTCAGTCTATTAAAACTTCCATAGCATATGTGATAGATACCGGTAGAATTTCACACAGAGTTGTAATTTACACTATGTTTGAATTTTATGATCCATATTAGTGTGCAAAGTTTAGTCTATTTTTTTCTATAACCACAATATTTCCAACATTTTCAAAGTTTTGGAAAAAATCAACAAATTCGCCGGTCATATTATTACATAGAAAGAGTCCAATATGATAATGTTCAAACCGAAAACCGAACCGAAATAACCGAACTGAAATTATAAAAACCGAACTGAACCGAACTTATTTCAGTTCGGTTTCGGTTACTACTTTTACAAAACTGAAAACTGAATAACCGAACCGAATGCCCACCCCTAGGCGGGATACTCACTGAGTACACGATGATTACGTACTCATACTACACTTCTGTGCATTTTTGTTGCACAGGTATATATACCTCTAGCAGCCTATTGGGCGTAGCAGCATGGATGACGCTGGGACTAGGTGAGCTGCATCATTCAAGGCGACCGCAGCTAGGGTAGTCCCTTCCAGTGTACTGTATTTACTTTCCGTCCACTGTATTTCGGACGGATGTTGTATTTTATTTCTCTTATCAGTAGTTGCTCATGTACTTGTGACACCGGGTTTCTGGGATGGTTTTCAACGGATTTGTACTAATTGTTATTATTTAAATTTGAATTCAAGCAGTGAACTTTTATTTACGAAAATGGAAGGAAAAACCTTAGATTTTCAAAAGTATTAAAAGAGGAATTAATTGAGAAGTTAGTTGGCTGGCCTGACAGAGGTGTCTGGCAACACCACGACCCTTAGTGAATTTTGGGGCATGACAAAATATACGGAGGTAAGGTTATTGATGAAAATGCTTAGTTGACAGAAGACTTTTATGAGCCGTATATTTGGGCTTGTCATGGCCTGACATCTTGGAGATCTGAATTTGAATATGGGAGTAAGGGTTGGTATTGGGACCGATATTCTCGATTAGGGGAATATGCGGAACAACGTTGTCTTCTAACAATGTTGGTAAATAATTGGTCTAAGGAGAGATTTGATTTTGCACATAAAATTGAAAGGTTTGTCTTGGTTGTGCATACCTTGGATGTAGATTTGAGTACAAAGGCTAACACATGTAACGCCCAACAATTTAATGATGAGTTGTGTGAAGCTAAAAAAAAATCTTCTAAACCAAATTGAGGAGCTAAAACGAGAATACTAATTATTAGACCATGTTTTTCTTGAGGATGCCAATGTTGAGAAGAGTGCTCGAGAGTCATGTGAGGGAATAGATAACGTTACTTTTGGAGAATTGAGTATGAGTATAAATGGGGATGTAAATAGTAGTGAAATTCATCATTTAGGGCGCATTAGACCTCATTCCAATAATTTTTTCACATTGTGTTTACATAGTAAGATAGTAATCGAGTCATCTGAGCCTATGAGGGAGTCAAAGGTTGAGGATGAGAGTGCCTATATTCCTGAATTTGTTGTGCCGAAAAGCAAACTCATCTAAAGGCCAAGAAGTGCAGAGTGAAAATCTTATTACTTGGCTTGATTATCGTTTTAGCCCCACTACTGGAGCATAGCCACAAACTGGATGTCATGTTAGGGGTACAATTCATAAGTTCAAGGTGGAGGAAAAAGTGGTCCACGTCGTGCCGCGATGTTAAATTAGGCGCTTGTTGGGAGGCAATCCAACTTTACCGCTTTCTTTTATTTTTATTTTTATTATATTATTTTGGTAGTGTTTTTTTTGTTTTTGTAGGTTTATTAGCATAGAAAGCAAAGCCATTGGAAGAGTGCAAAAACGAGCTAGATGGTGAGAACTAAGGGTGGGGTGCCCACACAAAGGACTATTCCTGGGGGAATGTCTGTGTAAGTTTCTTGTCCACCCTCATTATTGTTTTGCTTTATTTGTGCATTGGGGACACTGCACTCTTTTAAGTGTGGGGTGAAAGAATTCCTTTAGATCATTAGTAGTATTATATTAGTACGTTAATTTCTTATTTTTTTTAGTTACATATTTTTGTTTTTTTGTAGTAGTGCAATATTTTAGGCGATTAATTTTAAAACTAAAAAATAAAAAAACGAAACAAATGACTTTTTTCCGGAGACGATGGATCTCCTAGACAGTTTTCCTGAGGGATTAAAGTCTAAACAAAAAAATAAAAAATAAAAAAATTCCTCGTAGTTTTTCTTTGTGCCTCGGTTATTTTTTATGGGATGTGTTTGAACCGGGTAGTAGTTTTTAATTTTTTAGAGTAGATTAGAATTTAGGGAATAAAAGGAGGAAAAATGATAAACCTAGGTGCCCTTGACTTGTTTGATAGTAGCATATATAGGCTTTGACATGTGTAGTATCTTCTCTATTATTTGAAATTATTGATGATGATTGCTTAGCTGGATATCATGTTATTTGACGCCTATATCTCTTTTACTTGACTTATGTTCACTTTGTGCTTAATGTTTAATATCTCATGACTCCGTGAATACTTGCATTTGTTGAGAGTCGGAATGCGACCGTCCTTAGTGAAATCATGTGCCATGTGTGGTGAGATTTTTGTGTAGTCCATATTTTTGTGAGTGAGTCTAGAACTTGCCCAATGTGAGTTGAAGCGAAATTTTAGGTGATGCTCGGTTTGAAAAATGATTTTAGGCTTTTTTTTTATCTTTTTGAGCTTTATTGCTTATCACAATTAAAATATATCCCTAGTTTTTGAGCCTATAGAATTTTATTTGGCATCCACATTACAAGCCTATACTTTTTTTGTTCTTAATTAATATTTTTTATCCTTTTATCTCTTAAAGTACTTTAGTTGTGAAATAAGCGCTAAAAGAAATAAGAAGGGACTAAGTGTGGGGTGACTTTTGAGTGGAACCAACGAGAGAAATAAAGGTGTACTTGTTTTGTAAAATAATACACCGTTAACGAAAATTGAAAAAGGGAAAAATAGTTGAAAGAAAGAAAAAATCTAAAAAGGAGAAGAAAAAATATAAATGAATAAATTATTGTCTTGTTCTTGCTATTGTGGTATAAATTAAAGTAGTGCTTAAAGAAAGAGAAATATTTTTGGAGTGATTTTAATTGTGAAATTGAAGCTGGGATTGAAGAATTTGCATTTAAAGTTGATTATGTGATGTGTTAAAGTGCTTAGGAGGGTCAACCACTATTCCTAAATATATCCTACTCGTCACTTAGCTCACATTACTGTTGGACTTTAAGTCATTTGGGCTTTAAAGTAAAAGAAGCGTGAATTGGAAATGGAGGAAAATAAAATGGAGGAAAAATAAAAATTTGAAGAAGTGAATTTTTATCTTGCACTTTGTCCCTCATTGGTGAGGGACAACCACATTTATGTGCTTATATATAGAATCACTTCTTAAAGCTCTTAAAAGGAGTTGAAGAGAATGAACTCTCGCGCCGTCGTCGTCGCTCGCTCGGCTCGGCTTCGGCTTTGGCTTCGGCTTCGGCTTCGGCTTCGGCTTCGGCTCGGCTTCGGCTTCGGCTTCGGCTTCGGCTTCGGCTTCGGCTTCGGCTTCGGATTCGGATTCGGATTCGGATTTATCAAATGATCGATAAGATTATTTTTTGGATAAAATTTATTCTATTATTTAATAAATAATTATATGCCAAATTACTGCTGAAAATACGCGAGAACCTGAAGGTTCAGAAGGCCTCTCTGGCCGCGGTTCAGCCACGGCCGCGGTGGAACCGCGATAGTCAGATTCAGAGAGGCTTGAAGGTTCAGAAGGCCTCTCTGGCCGCGGTTCTGCCGCGATCGCGGTGACGTATTTTCTAAAAAGGCACCTTTTCCAGACACCTCTTATGATATTTGTCTATAAATTCTGAGGCAAGGATGCATCTTCAATATACGAAAAATACTCTAGAACTTCTTTCTTTCTGAATATATATTGCATCCTAGTTCGCAGTATCTCTCTTTCAATTTCGTAAGTGTGATTTTGCTCCGTTCTTTGAGTTCGTTGGTATCCTGCAGTTTGTATTGCCACTGTTGCAGGAAGGTTTATTCCGTTTTATCCTGGGAGGATTTAATCTATTACCTTGGCAACGTGTGAGGGGGTTAAAAATTCCTTAAGGACACACAAGAAAATCGTGGACTCGAAAATTTCTGATTCTTCTACATTTCTTTATTTTTCTAACAGTTTTCTATAATTTTTTTTATTTTAAAACAGTGACGCCTACAAGCTTAAGGAATTTTTAATTTTATTACTAACGTTTCTGTGTTGATTATTAAATTGTTTTCTACATACTTTGTTGGAGACTAAAGCCTTGTTGCTTTCTACTCTATAAATTATTTCTGTCCGGTTTAAAGTACATAAAAACTTTACCGGAAAATAAACGTACGGGTTTGAAGTATATAAAAACTTCACCATTGTTACGTGTTGTATGTTTGGCTTGGTATTCAGTTTGAAGATATCAAAACTTCACTGATTTAACAAAGTTCTGTATTGTTTTTGAATTTACAGAAATATGACGATTGAAAACCAAACTAATGGAAGTGTTACGGGAACAGGTGCTACTATGACGAGTGTTGCTGCCTCATCAAGCCGTTCTACTCCTGCCCATGCTATGGTACCGGCAGAAAAACCCGGAAAGTTTTCCGGTATTGACTTCAAACGCTGGCAGATGAAGATGCTCTTCTATCTTACTACGTTGAGTTTGCAACG
>MU707023.1:41070-91235 GCA_026770625.1 Nicotiana glauca
ATCGATAAGATTATTTTTTGGACAAAATTTATTCTATTATTTAATAAATAATTAAATGCCAAATCACTGCTGAAAATACGCGAGAACCTGAAGGTTCAGAAGGCCTCTCTGACTGCGGTTCAGCCGTAACCACGGTGGAACCGCGATAGTCAAATTTAGAGAGGCTCGAAGGTTCAGAAGGCCTCTCTGGCCGCGGTTCTGCCGCGATCGCGGTAGAACCGCGGCGGGCGGCGTATTTTCTGAAAAGGCACCTTTTCCAGATACCTCTTCTGATATTTGCCTATAAATTCTGAGGCAAGGCTGCATCTTCAATATAGAAAAAATACTCCAGAACTTCTTTCTTTCTGAATATATATTGCATCCTAGTTCGCAGTATCTCTCTCTCAAATTCTTAAGTGTGATTTTGCTCCGTTCTTTGAGTTCGTTGGTATCCTGCAGTTTGTATTGCCACTGTTGCCGTAAGGTTTATTCCGTTTTATCCTGGGAGGATTTAATCCATTACCTTGACAACGTGTGAGGGGATTAAAATTCCTTAAGGACACACAAAAAAATTGTGGACTCGGAAATTTCTGATTCTTCTACATTTGTTTATTTTTCTAACAGTTTTCTGTATTTTTTTTATTTTAACACAGTGACGCCTACAATTACAACCATGAAAAAGTCCTAATTAATTTTAGATCGAGCAAGCTTACATTAGTAGAGATTTACATTAAGGACAAGTCTACGGTACAAATTACATGCATATGACTTCTTTGTAAGAGTGAGCAACTTTTTTTTTATATGTGTAAGTCCGTAAAATATATTTGAGCATGAGATACAAATGTGTGGATTCTTTTTACTCTTTGAAAATATATTCGAATGTTAGTTGGATTTTGAATAATTTTTGGATGCCGAAAAGTATAGACAAGGTTCCTAGCTATTTTGGGAGATTCTTCAATACTTTTAGGAGGATCTCTTCATTAGAGTTTGTCGTTTCTTACTCTTCTTTTTTTTTTCATGGTCCTTTCTTTAATTCTTTATATATTGATTTAAGATGAGGAGTGTCTGTGCTGTGTACAAGCATACGTCATATTATTATTATTTTTATTGTTAACCTATTATATCTGAGTGTCCGAAACTTTTTTGATGATTTTTTGGATAAAAAGTATATTTTTAGTGCTAAAAAGAAAGTTACATAAATAGGTATTTCACAGTATTATACTGCGAATTACCTTAACGGAAATTTAGCCGTTAAAGTAATTCGCAGTATAATACTACGAATTATAAAAAAAAATTAATAATTCGCAGTATAATTACTGCGAATTACAAAAAAAAATTATAATTCGCAGTATTATACTGCGAATTATTTTTAAATTTTTTTTTTAATTCGCAGTATTATACTGCGAATTATTTAAAAAAAATTTTTAACTAATTCGCAGTACCTTTATTAATTTGGCCCCACCAATTAACTGACATAACAATAATTCAAACTAGTATACCAAGATTAGGTAATTAGTTGAATTCAAATTAGTAACCCGCTCTTAGAATCTTGTTGGGTTCATCAAAGAATTTATATTTTCTAAGTGCGGCGGAGCATGAATTAGTTGTTGTGGTGAGAATAATGTTCATATAGTGCATATTTTCTTTCTTCTTGTTTGAACAACATAAGTCCAGAGTAACATAAGTTTTTTAGGCAAAGAATCCTTGTATATCACTACCAATATTGTTTAACGCTAGCATATTTCGTCATTGAAGTATATAGTGTTTCAGTTTTCTCATTCAAATATATATTGTAGTGTACTTTTATTGCTTCTTTCTTTCATTTAAGAAAGATAGATCTACTGTTCATTTTCTTTCTGTCGGGAAGACATCTTTTATTTCTAAGAAATCTAATTCTGTAAAGTAATTGGTACTTCTAACACAATAGAGATTTTTTTCTTAGCAAACATGAAAAAGTTAATTCTACAAGTAGTTTTGCATCAAAATACTTGAGAAGATAAACAATCTTCCTAGCAATAATTTACTAGATAAAAATAATTCTAAAAAATAACTCAGATTTCGACATATTTTAATTATCATAAAAGTACAAGATATTGCAAATAAAAATAAACTCAGACTTTAGCAACCAATAATACAACCAAAATAAAATTAGTTAATTGTGAAAAAGATGAAACCCATGTGAAAAAAGTTACTTTCTTGTAGAAAAATTTAATAATTAATTCGCAATATAGTACTACGTTTTATGTGTTTGAATTATTGTTATGTCAGTTAATTGGTGGGGCCAAATTAATAAAGGTACTGCGAATTATAATTTTTTTTTNAAAAGTTGCTTTCTTGTAGAAAAATTTAATAATTAATTCGCAATATAGTACTACGTTTTATGTGTTTGAATTATTGTTATGTCAGTTAATTGGTGGGGCCAAATTAATAAAGGTACTGCGAATTAGTTAAATTTTTTTTTTTAATAATTCCCAGTAATACTGCGAATTATTAAAAAAAAAATCTAATTCGCAGTATTATACTGCGAATTACTTTAACGGCTAAATTTTCGTTAAGGTAATTCGCAGTATAATATTGCGAAATACCTATTTGTGTAACTTTCTTTTTAGCATAAAAAATGTATTTTTTATCTAAAAAATTATCAAAAAAATTTCGGACTCTATTATATCCATGTGCCATTTTTACAAGTAACATGAATATTGCTAGTGGCAAGTCAGAAAAATGTAACTCCTTGGCAAGGGTAAAGAGGATAAGATCTTAGAGAAACAATATACTTCTTAGTGCTTTCTTGAACACAAAATGTGAAAATAAGCAAATCCAAAATGAGAATATTGCTTTTTCCCAAAGCATGCAATTACGAGTGTACATGGATCAAGTTAGTTTAGTTTTTATCAAAATTAAATCAAATCAATTATATCGTTTGGATTAATTCGATTTTGTTGGATTTTTCGGGTATTTTTGTTACATGAATATTATTTGAATTTTACTTTGTTAAATTTTTTATAAGCAAATATAAAAAAGTGAAAAAATTGACAAACATATTTATTAATATATTCTTATGTTCTTAGTAACATATTGTAGTTATAGTCGTCTAACAATAATTTTTCATTAATGTACACTTTCAAGATTAATTGAATTTAATAATTAAACATAAAAATCAATATGATACCTATATAATGATATGTTATATTTAATTTTAATTTATCGAAATACCACTTCAAATTCAAAAAAGATATAAGAATTTAATAGAGCTTGACATATAAATACGGAAGAACAAAGAGATTGACGAATTTCACAAACACTCGATAAGAAAGTGATCATACAACCCATTATTTAAAGTTAACAGAAATAAAGCACTTCATATTTAACTAAATATTACATCCCAGAAGAGAATCACAAATATTTCTAGATATTTTTTAAATAAATTTTATGAAAAATCTTAAAAGTATGTATAAAAATTATATATTTATATATCGATTTGGTTCAAATTTTTTACTCAATACCAAACCAAATCAAACCAAACTAAATCGAATTTTTTAACCGATTTGGTTTGACTTTTCGGTTTGATACGATTTTTTCGGTTCAGTTTGTACATCCCTACATGCAATGTCTAGTTCACTGACTTAAACCGAAAAGCATGATCACATTCGAAGCCACAATACTTCGATTGAAATAAAAAAAAAATACAATAGTACATTTGGGCTGGTAATAATGTGTTAGACTCATTAAATGGGTCATTGCCCAACCTTTTCCAACATTTACTTGGGTTAAGATGGGTTGGATCAAGATGAGCTAAACAATGGATTGTAACCCAACCCGCCCAAATTGACCCAAATCTTTGCAATATTCTCAATGAATACTTTTTTTTCATGTTGTCGAAAAAATATTTTCATTTACGTCAATAAAAAGGTAACTTCTTTTAATAATGTACAAAACCAACCTCTACAAGTCATAACTTATTCACAAGTATACCTCAAACTGAAACCAATACAACATGTAACCATGCAATTAAATCATCGATAGCAAACTCCCCCGCTTGGCTCGAAGCCATAGATCAAAATACTTGATAACTCACAATGCCCATACTCTATTACTGCCATAATACCACAATGAGATTCAATCAAATCCTCCCTAAGCTCATGTAACACAAACCATATAATGCATCAAATCATCTGCTATGCTCGCGGTCATCCACGTGACGGTAAGGTCAACTATTACAACCGATCCAAACTCAAATCGCACAAATATACCCCACTGGTAGAAAAGAAAGCCTCCGCACAACATCATTAGGATCACACATCCGTAGATTACCCCGCAGGTGATAACCCACTTGCTTAGCTTCAAACTGATATCTCTCTATAATCTTTTACAACCACACTACTACGCCATCACTTAATCTTCCTGAGCTTGAACTCACAACAAGACATGAAAACCTACTTTATTCCGTAATTAAACATGAAAAATCTTTTAACACTCATAACTTGATACTATAAGTCACATCAAGACATAAATCAAGTACCCAATAGTCCATTTTACATCTCAAGAAAACTCTTCTCGTCACATTCAAACTACCTGAACACATTCCGATGTCACATCATACTCATCATATAGCCATCAAGCCATTCATTGAGCTACAAATTCTACTTATAGGGATACTATTGGACATATAAACCCAACAACACATGTTCACACAACTAAAATCCTTGTGCTCAAGCTACAGTCAAAATCCGACCTCAAGTCCTCCAGACTGGCCCATCATCAGCACACCGAAATCACATCTCGCACCTATCCATGGAATCACAAGTCGCCGATGTACATCTGATATCGAGCGCTCACATGTGCATACGAGTACGTGGAAGGAATTCAAAGTGTTACACTTCAAGCTGAATCAATGTCTCACGATAAGGAAAGAAAGATGGAAATTTTATCCTAAATGCCCTGTAGCCTCTCGAAAATAAGTATAGACGTCATCATACCGATCCACAAGACTTTAATAGGCACTTGTTCATGACTCGTAGAACCTATGAACCTAGAGCTCTGATACCAACTTGTCACGACCCAAAATTCAACTAGTCGCGATTGCATCTAACCCAACCCGCTAGGTAAGCCAGTTAACAATAAACCAATTCTAATGAGATTCATTAAGGGAAGAAATGATAATACAACTGAACTATTATACAAAGAATTCCCAAGGACTGGTAGTACAAATTATAAGTTCCTGAGATTTAGAGTTTACAAAGATGGTATGAAATAAGTACATCATATGTTTGAAATATACATGAACATATTAAAAACTATAAAGTACCAAGGACAGAGGCAGCATGACCAGAACACATGTACATTGTGAGCACGTGATTTTTGCTTCACGAAAACTACTCCAAAAGAAATCAAAAATAAAACAAATTTCCTCTGTGTACAATTTTGAGAATTTGCTTGACACGTTTTGGATAATTATTTGTGCCTTGACCGTAAATGTTTATCTTGTAATCCTTAGTTGTACAAATGTATCTGTTGTATTTTTGTCATTTAATGTACAAATGTGTGTTTTAGTTTTAATTAATGTTTAACCTTGTGTGTTAATTATTATTAAAGATTAATTAATATCTTTTAAGTTAATTTTAATTTTTGCAAATTAATATAGGAATTTTGGTATTTAGGAATTAAAAAAGAAAATGAAAGAAAAAAAGGAAGAACAATTGAAATATAGAACAAATCGGACTGGGCCATCATTTTTTTTAACCAAGACCAGGCCCAAAATTGACCCACGTCCGGTCCATCTCCAGGATTGTCCAAACGGCGCCGTTTTGGTCATATTTGATCTGGGCCGTTGATCTCAAATTGATCAACAGCCAAGATCAAACCTCTCCTATCCGTTCTCTTACCCGACCCGTTACCCGGTTCCCACCGACCCCCCAACTTAGACCCAAACGGCGTCGTTCCTCTTTGGTAAAATGATCCAGGTCATTGATCGTGGTTGATCCAACGGCCAGGATCAAGCATCTACTCTACTATATAAACCTAAAATCATTACCCACCCCCTCCATAGATGAACCCCTTCGTCTCTCTCAGTTACCTCAGAGACGCCCCCATGGAACCCTAGCGCCGCCCCCACTTACCTTCGTCGTAAACCCGACGGCCGGAGGTCCAACGGCCACCATCTTCACACCCCTGAACCACCATGCCCTCCTCTTGCCAAATCCACCCTCCATTATCCTCGAATCATCACTGTCTTCTTCGAATATCAGATCGAAGAATCAGTCTAGAACCCTAGTTCGTCTAACTAACCCCAAATCAACACCCCCTAAGCCACCTGACCACCCTGGTTACGAATCTATTAACCGCTGGCCTCAAATCATTCTCCATCGTCTTGAATCTTCATTTGAAGATTCGAGCAAAACCTTAGGTTACCACAACCAATCCCAAACTCATATCAGACCTTCCCCTGACCTTCCCCACACTCTAAATGCCTTTGGTTCCGTTCGAATCTGGCTAGAGACACTGGAACCCCAAATTGAACCTCAAGAACCCTAAAAGACCCAAATCTAGAATATGTTCAAAATAATGAGGTTTTGGGTGCTCAATGGACCTTAGTCGAAGTGTTCTCAGTTGAGAACACTCGATTAAGGTCCGTTCAACCTCAAAAGGTTCAAGTCCGAGTTCAAATCGAGTTTGTCTCTGTCTGAGTTTCTCTGAGGTATTTTCCCTTCCCTTTGTTCTATTTATGTTCTATTAATATCTGTTTGTGTGCTTAGTTTAGTTTTAATTGATTTTTTTTAATTTTCGTATCAATTGTTCTGTCCATCTCCAACCAGACCTTTTATTTGGTCGCATGTTATTCTGTCCATTGTTAAGTATGTTTGAGCTATATAATCGATTTGAAATGTTGTCGAATAGTTAGTTTCATAAGTTCCCTATTTTGTCCAAAGTCATTGGAATCACCTTGTTGGTCTGTTTAATCTGTGTTTTGTTGTTAATTGTATCTATCGTGATCTGTGTGATCGGTTGAATTCATGTCGTCAATTAGTTTCTCATGTTAGAATGCTAGAATAACAGGGCAATAATTAGGTTCATGCCAGTAGCTTTGCTTACTCATGTTCTAATTTTGTGATTAAGAACAAGCCTGCTAATTGCTTGAACATGTAATTGATCTTCAATTCTGCTTGCATTATCAACTCATTCCATCTGATTGATACCCTTCTTTTTTATTTGATCTAGTCTCCTGCTTTGAATCTGTGTAAATTTGGTACTAGGATGTTGGTTTACAACTGTAATATTTGAATGAGCAATTAGTAGTTAGAAATCAGTCTTGGTCAATTGTTGGGTTTGAACTTATATAGATTTAATAACAGGCTAACAGGCTTAGGGTAATACAGTAATTTTAAGGGTTTAAGGAGGTAACTTGGGGATTTTACAGGCCTGCAAGTAGTTTAAACTTAAGGGTCTGTCAAGTGGTAATAAATGTCATTAGTTTAAAAGCAATGGGGGACCAAACATAATAGTATGGGATTTAATTAATACCCCATGACTCTTGATTGAAACAAGAGGGGACAAAACATGTAAGTGTGGGGAACAAAATAACTTGGAAGAAGATAAGACATTAGGAGTGGGGATTTAGAGGGAATGGGCAGAATTAGAGTCTGGGAAGTTCAAGGCAGAGTTAGAGGTCTGTCTTGAGTTATAAATTGGTTAAGTTTTGACAGAAAAAGGGCTGGCTTTTAATCCTAGAAAAAAGTTCAGAATTTGGAGAGTGAAAATAGTCTGAAGTTCCTAAGTCAGTCGATAATCTGTCTAAGATCAGTTTTTTTGAAAAAAAAATACAGAAACACCTTGAAAAGTTACTGTTCCATTGGTTCCTAGATAAATTGGGGTACTAGACACTGATTCCTGCTCCCTGTTGATGGCTGAACCTGTTTTAGAGATCTACTGATTCTGTGTTTGAGTCCATTTGGGTGTCTGTTGTTGCTGTGTGGGTTTGAAGGCTAGTCTTTGGGATGTGGTCGAGTGTAGTTCTGGTTTGAAACTGGGTTTTGGTTATTCTGAATTCCAAGCTGCTGTTGCTATTGTTTTTGCTGTGTTATTGCTGTTATTACTTGCTGCTGATTCCTCCTTCTCCTTGTCTTTTCCATTATCCGGGTACATAGATCTAGATTTCATGCTGAAAAAAATGAAATGAAACTGGAGTTTATGGTATAGTCCTGCTGTTATTTTATTGATGTTACGTTTGAGTGATTCTTGTGTGACTATTTGGTCATCCAGTGTAATTAAATATGGACTATAATTAGGACTGTTTGTTTAAGTGATTGGAATGATCGAATCTATAATTTGTAATGAACGGCCGTGGGACTGTTTTAAATTGGAAACTCATAACTGAAGACAACCTATCAATTTGGTGGTTGCAGACTTTACAATACACCCATGAAATCTCACAAATGTTACTTAGTTGTAGCTTTCAGCCATGATGCTTATTAGATAATTACAAGCTTGCATTGATTTGGAGTGTATAGACTAATTAATTCAGTTTTGAGCATCCTGTGAAGTTTGAAATAAGAATTGATGTGTTACTCTCTTATAAAATTAAGCAGCTTCTAGTATTAGGGAATGGGAATTCAAATTTCACGATCAATAGCCTTCTTGTTAATCTAATGAATGTGTAATTAGTTCCCATTTGTGTTGACTTTAAACTCCAATTACCTTATCTCATTTCGGATCTTTGTGCATCTCTTGAAGAAATTCACTTAGTTGAAACACGTTTATAATAAAAGGAGTCGGGAATCAAATTGGTAATATATCTATGGTACTTTGTTGGTGAGTCTAATGGTTAAAAGTAAGGCAAATGACCACTCGGGCCCGTTAGCAATTTAAAATAGAATTGAATTGGAACTTTTCTGTTTATGTATGGCTTAAGCCTTGATCTTGGGCTATGTTTTATTTGGGCTCACACGAAGGCCCATGTTTGTGGGAGGCCTTATAAGCAATAAGGTTGTTCCTTAACTGGGAGCCAAAGTTTGACATAATAAGTATATTGAACAATTTAATTAGGATTTTCCCTTTTCGTTATTAGAGACAAATAAATAGAAAATCATAGTCGCTTTAGGATATCCTTAAATAATAAATGAGACGAGTCTCGCCAAATAAAACGCACAAATTACGGGGCCCTCATAAATGTATATATATTAAAAATACTTAGACTTCGGGATGAGCCGTTTAGTGAATGGCACGGCCTTCCCCAGAATAATAACGCGTTAGACTCTTTAGGCGCGTATTTTAATAACATTACCTCCCTAAACTTGGGTGTATATTTATGTGACCCAAATTCAAATCTCAACGAACTCGAAATGTGTCGATAATCACGGGTACATTGATTGTAACGTGGTTCGAGAGGCATTTCCATGAAGTTATAATTCTTTTAAAAATAATGAATGAGACGAGCCTCGACAAAAAAAAAATACCTAAACTGCGGGGCCCTCTATATGCGTTTTTACTTAAGACTTCGGGATGGACCGTTTAGCCAAATTTCACGGTCTTAATGGTACGCTAGTCGCTCTAGGCGGGCCTTTAATAAATTACTTCCTTTTAATTTCGGGTGCACATTTATGTGACCCAAATCCAAATCTTAACGGAGTCGAAATGTGTCGATAACCGCGGGCACATTGATGTAACGCGGTTCGAGATACGTTTTCACAGCGTTGTAATTCTTTATTAAAATAATAATAATAATAACATTAAAAGCCGTTAAAAGGTAAAAATGCACATAGGCTCATAATTGTTAAAATCATATAATTTAAGCCAAATATAACAGTTGAGCGACCATGCTAGAACCACGGAACTCGGGAATGCCTAACACCTTCTCCCGGGTTAACAGAATTCCTTATCCGGATTTTTGGTTCGCGGACTGTTAAATAGAGTCAAACCTTTCCTCAATTCGGGATTCAATCGGTGACTTGGGACACCATAAATCTCCCAAGTGGCGACTCGGAATCTCTTAATAAACGAATCCCGTTTCGATTGTCCTTTAATTGAAAAAACTCCCTTTACCACATCCTTCGCAGGGTACGGTAGCGTAAAAAGGAGGTGTGACATACATCTTCAAATACAGCTCCTGCCATCCATAGCAACATCAACATCCAACATCTGCACGCAAGGTGTAGAAGTACAGTATGAGTACAACCAACCCCATGTACTCAATAAGTAACAAACCTAACCTTTGGTTAAAACTTGAAAGTAGTGACGAGCTGGGACAAGGGTCAGTGTCCAACTCTAATAACCAGCAACAGTTCATAACAATATAATACAAATGGTACAAGAATTAACTCAGAGATATGATGCTCAGCTTGTCTACAGTTACGGAAAATAAGTATGTTTTTCAAGTATAACAGTAAATCCCAAATCTTTCACCTAAAACACCAAAAAAAAATATGAGCAAGTTTGTAAATTGTGATATTTCCCAAAAAATTCCAATAGTTAAGATGTTCCATTATCAAATGGCACGAGTAAAGTCATCTTTATGCCTACATGTCAATGTATGCATGCCAACTGTAATACAATGCAGTGATAAACCATATGCATACTCTCAGTGTATCAATGCACTCAGTCCATCCAATCACTCAATCATCACAATCACCCAGTCCTCACAGCCACTCAGTACTCACAGTCACACAATCCTCCCAATCACTCGGCACTCGCACTCAATAGGTACCTGCATTCACTGTGGGTGTGCAGACTCCGAAGGGGCGGATCCAGCCCAAGCGTTATAATAAGCCAATTATGGCATGAATCAATAAAGCCTGCTGTGTAGTGCAACCTGATCCCATCATGAATCAATAACACCTGTTGCGGCGCACAACCCGATCATTAATATCCTCACAATTAGGCCCTCTGCCTCACTCAGTCATCAATATCTCCAGTCTCTCGGGCTCACAGTGTCATGAAGAATCAGCCCAAAAATGATGATGTGATATATCAATCAATGGTAACAAAGACTGAGATATGATATGCTAATGAATGCGTATGACTGAGTATGTAATTTCAATGTAAGCAAATAATTCAACAACAGAAATGAGCTTAGTGGGTCCCAACAGGATAAGCATATAGCCTAGACATGGTTTCTAACATGGATTACAGCTCAATTACTCTATCACGTAGAGAATTCATGGATACAGATAAGATTAGGCAACTACACAGTATCACAGAAATAACCGAGTCACAATTCACACGGTGCACGCCCACACGCCCGTCACCTAGCATGTGCATCACCTCAACACCAAACACATATCACGTATATTCAAGGGTTTATACCCTTACCACCAAGTTTAGAAGTTTTACTCACTTCGAGCCAAACTCAATACCGAGCAAGCCAAACGATGCTCCAAAAATTCCATCCAGTGCATACTGACCTCCGAATGGCTTGAAACTAGGCAAAAGCAACTCAAGAACATCAAATAATGCCTAAGGAAATAATTTCAAATGATAAGGGTCGAATCTTTAATTAAAATTCCAAAGTCAACCAAAAAGTCAAACCCATGACCGCACCTCGGTACCTGATGAAACACACAAAATCCAACAACCCATCCAATTACGAGTCCAACCATACTAGTTTTGCTCAAATCTGACTCTGAATCGATGTTCAAAACTCAAAAATTTACTCTATGAAGCTTTAGACAAAACCCCCAATTTTCTCTTAAAAATTAACAATCCAATTACCAAAAACAAAGATAGATTCACGAAATACAACCAAAACAGAGTAGAGAATACTTACCCTAATCCATACGGTAAAAATCACTTCAAAAATCAATTCAATTCGAGCTCCATAGCTCCAAATATGATAAAATGGTCGAAATCCCTGAAATTAGAGTACTTATAATCACTGGGCGAATCAGTGAATCGCGATCACGGAAACAACATCGCAATCGTGAAGAAGGAAAAATACTGCCCCAGAAAATATCCTATGCGATCGTGTACAAAGCTTCGCTAATGCAATGAACAAACAACACTGCCTCCAACAATACACTATGCGATCGCAAAAATACTCATGTGAATGCAAAGCACAAAGTCGACCAAACTTCGCGAACACGTCCCATCTTACGCGAACGTGTTGTAGAAGTTCCAACTCCCAATTTCTCATCTCTGCTCTACACGATCGCGGTGCCCATCATGCAAACGCGAACAGTACCCACACAGCCCTACGCGAACACAACCATCCAATCGCGACGATGAAAGAAATGCCCTAGCTCCAGATTTCCTCTACGGGATCACATACCTATCTTCGCGAACGCGAAAGACAATCCAAGCACCAGAAACTGTAGCAACCATCAAGGAAAATATGAAGAAAAATGGTCCGAAATCAATTGGAAATACACTCGAGCCCCTCGGAACCACATACGAACATTCCAACAAGTCTCATAACATAATACAGACCTACTCGAGGCCTCAAATCACGCATAACAATATTGAAATGACGAATCGCACCTCAAATCAAACTTAAATGAACTTTGAACTTTCAAAACTCGCGTCGAAACATATCAAAGCCACCCGGGATTAACTCAAATTTTGAACACAAGTCCCAAATGACATAAAGAAGCTATTCCAATTCCCGGAACCACAATCCGAATTCGATATCCTCAAAGTCAACTCTCTGTCAAACTTATACAAATCTTCAAATTTCCAACTTTCGCCAATTAGCGTCGAAACCTTCTAGAAATATCCAAATGCAAATCTGGGCAAATGCCCGAGTCCAAAATCACCATCCAGACCTAACGGAACCATCAAATCTCCAGTCCGAGGTTAAATGCTCAAAAGTCAAACTTGGTCAACTCTTCCAACTTTAAAGCTTCAATCATGAAATTTATTCTTCCAAATCAATTCCGAATAACCTGAAAATCATAACCGACGATTCACACAAGTCATAATACATCATACGGAGCTACTCATACCCTCAAACTATCGATCGAAGTGTAAATGTTCAAAACGACCGGTCAGGTCGTTACAGTATTACTCTTTCCTGGAAAAAGGGCAGAAATCAAATACCAGAGGATAGATACGAATACATGATTTAGAATAAGTAGGTTTAAAATGAGTAATGATTTCAATATAGGTATATATTCTAAACATCTTAGCACATGCTCAATTCGGAACAAGAATAATGAAATTAGTTAAACTCATAGAACTTTTCCTAAATCCGCTCCTCAAAAGAGTCTTGTGAAATGTTTGCGATGATATGAATAAAGACAAAAGTAGAGAACTTATCACCTAATTAACTCATCCAGCTATTTATAAAACCAGCTATTTTTGCTGGCTATGGATTGCGATGGACCAACTACCAAAGCAAAATAGTCGCTAGTTGCACATATGAGACAGTGGGAGCAAAAAGAAATATACAAAATGGTCATATGATATCTCATGTGTGGGCTCAAATTTGGTTCTTTTGATAAATGTGAATGTATATATCACTAAGCAAATTGATTTTCATTTAAACTAGCAAAAAGAAGTGGAAAAGTTGTTGAGAAATTAAAGAGTCCATGCAATACTTGTTCGGAATTATTGGAATGATTCAGTTACCATTCGATTCTATTGAGAGGTTTAAACAATGAATACTGATATGGAACCAATGCGACACATACAAAAACAAAATTAATTTTTTAACCTAATTTTAGAGTGGTTTTATGTATACGTTCAAAAATAAAACAAGAAAGGAAATTGAGTGATGTCTTATCTTCTTTCTTTTTCCTTCTCAAAAGAAAGAGAAACAAGTCCTTGTCACTATATAAAACTGTCCTTCTATAGTCATGTCCTTCATTCTTGAGGTGATTATTTTAATGACTATAATTCCAACTATAGTTTCACATAAAAGGACAAGTGACTCCTGATGCCATACAATTGTACTATATGAGAATCAAGCCACAAATTATGAGTTGTATAGATTATTGGTACTTACACTTGGATTTTTTGTTTTAAATTAATATTTACATTGTATTAATTTTATACAATATCAATCTATTTTTGTGTGTGTGCATATTGTATTGTTCTTTAGAAAAATATATTTTTACACTTACGCAAGATATTTATGATTCAGTACCGAATGAAATTCCTTCTATAAGAGTGTCTCCACCACTAGGGTCATACGATGCAGCCAATTCTATCGACAATGACATATATGGTTCGAACATAATGTATAGGAATATTTGCTAATTTAGATTCGTAAAATTCAAACACAAACACGACATGTACTTTACAATTAATTGTGGTTTTCTGTAAATAAAATAATACCGAGGAAAAAGGTTAACTTCAACATTTATTTTAGCAAAAGTAACTCCAACATTTGACCTTGCAAGAATATGAATTTTTCTCCGTAATAGAAAATGATATGGCATTGTCAACATAGCATGAGCTTGCCCTGCTGATTCCTGCCTAGTGCCAACCATGCATATCGTATTATTTTGACTGGAAAAAATGTCCCCACTAGCCAGCTGGATATGACTAAACAAAGATATCAATCTCATATTATTTAAAAAAAATGTAAGTTAGAAATCGAAATGACGGTGACCAATTTAAATTTGGAGATAGCAATTTCATGAACATTTCCTCCTTAACAAACACTAATTTAATATTGTATTGCATTGCTAAAAAGATGCTGAAATAATTAGACGAATAGTCCGACCTTCTTTTTTTTCTTTTTCTTTTTTTTTTCTTAAAAGAAAAGAAGAAAAAAGAGAGGTGAATATGCAGTGTTTATTTCAGGCTCAAGTTTTCTCTAATATGTTATAGGAAATAAAAAATACCAAGACATAAACTGATATTGTTAACCTTATGCAGAGGCGGATGCAAGATTTAAACTTTATGGATTCAGATTTACAATTTTACCACATTTTATGTAATTTAATGAATTTAAAATTTATTATTTGTACATATTTAATAAAGTAATATTTTAAGCAAAAATACAAGCTATGAGTAAAGTTATGATTCAATTGAACTAATAGCTTCAACACTAAATACGCCTATGTCCTTATGAACAATTGCATTCGTATGATAAAGGAGACATCCACTAATATTGATAAGATAAAGTTAATTGGTTTATTTATTGACTGTAATGCCCCGAAGTTTTTCCGCCATTTGTTACGTTCTTATGCAAACTCTAACTTGGAGATACGGGCATTTGAAAATATTTGAAGGTTTATAATACCTAAATCTTATAATTGGAAAGATATATCGAAAGTAATGACCCGGTCAGTCATTTCAAGCGTAGCGAGTTAGCGTTCCGTTCGGTATTTTGAGACCTTGAATGATTTCATATTATGTGATCTGAATTGCGTGTATGGTCGGTTTTGCTTTTCGAGCGATTTGAGATTTGATTTAGAAAAATTGTTTTTAGTTTAGAAGCTTTAAGTTGGAAGAGTTGACCAAGTTTGACTTTTGCGTATTTGATCTCGGATCAGAGTTTCGATAGTTTCGTTAGGTCCGTATGGCTAGCCGTCCAGGACCTCGTCCAAATGCATCAATAAGTTTATAAACATGATACAGACCCACTCGAAGCCTCAGAACACATAAAACAACATCGAAACTAAGAATCACACCCTAAACCAAATTAATCAACTTATGAACTTCAAACTTCTTCAACTAGCTCCGAACGCGACGAATCATACTAGGCAACTCGGAATGACGCTATCGCACAAGTTACAAATCACGATACAAACCTATTCCTAGGCTCGAATCACAAACATACATCGATAGTACAGAAGTCTACTTCAAATCAAATTTAGGAAACTTTAAAATCTTCAAGGTTCCAACTTTCAATAATAAGCGCAAAATTGCTCTCGGTTCACCCTGAAACTCGATCCGGACACACGTCCAACTCCAAAATCATTATACGAACCTATTAAAACTTTCAAATCCCAGTTCTGAGCTCGTTTACTTAAAATGTTAACTCAAGTCAAATTGGCCATCTAAGTCATTATAAGGAACTAAGTGTTCCAAATTTGACCCAAACCCTTCCAAAACCAAACCAATCATCCCCGCAAGTCATAAAATAATAAAAGGACATATGGGAAGTCTTGAATATGGGAATGGGAATCTAAAAACAAAAATGAATGATTGGGTCGTTACATCCTCCACCTCTTAAACAAACATTCATCCTCGAATGGGTCTAGAACCATACCTGGACTGCTAAATAAGTGTGGCTATCTGCTATGCATGCCCCCCTGTTTCTCAAGTTACCTTCTCAATTGGTTGACCCCTCCACTGGACCTTTACCGTTAAATCTTCTTAGACCTCAACTAGCGGACCTGCCTGCCAACAATAGCAACTAAATCCTCCTTATACCCCAAACTCTCATCTAACTTAACTGTATTATAATTTAACACATGTGGCCTGTCGTGATGGTACTTCCGGATCATATACATATAGAAAACTGGATGAACTTCCGATAGACTGGGTGACAAAGCAAGTCTATAAGTAACCTCTCCAATTCGCTCCAACACCTCAAATGCAATGATGAACCCTTTCTTTCCGATCCTCATGATACCTTTCATCTGCGATACTTTAATCTGAATCTTCTCGCCTACCATAAATGATAAATCACGCGCTTTCTAATACGTGTAACTCTTCTATACGAACTAAGCTACGCGAAGTCGCTCCTGTATCAACTTCAACTTGTCCAAGGCATCCTTTACCAAATAAGTACCATATAACCTAGCCCCGCTAGGCTCAAAACACCCGATGGGGGAACGATATCACCGACCATACAAAGCCTCAAATGAATCCATATTGATGTTGGACTGATAACTGTTATTATAAGCAAACTCGGCCAAAGGTAAGAATCGATCCCATTGCCCTTCAAAGTCAATCACACATATTAATCCTCCAGAATCTGAATTCTCTGCTCCGACTACCCGTTGGCCTACGGATGAAAGGTCGTATTGAGTTCTACCCGGGTACCCAACTCACTCTGTACAACTCTTTAGAAATGTGAAGTGAACTGAGAGCCTCCATCTGAAATGATGAAAATAGACACACCATTCAACCGGATGATCTTCTAAAATGTAGATCTGGGCCAACCTCTCTGAAGAGTACATAGTAACCATCGAAATAAAGTGTGTAGACTTGGTCAGTCTTTCGAATAACCCAAATGGCATCAAATTTCTAAACGTCTGCAACAACCCAACTACGAAATAAATAGAGATTTGCTCCTTCTTCCAAGCCTATATAACCATCTGCTGAAGTAGGCCACTTGGCCTCTGTCGACGCCCCCTTTTTCTCGCGAAATCGAGTTTACGATATTTGGGAGGACAACTTTATTCCCTTTTGGGATTTTGGGCTTTTGGATTTGAAGAGTCACCACCTAATGATTAAGTGTGTTAGGACATTAAGAGTTTTTGAGTTGGAAAACCAGAGTTCGGGTAAGGGCTAGAAATTATCTCGAGGGGAAGGTGCTAGGCACCCCTCGAGATCCACTAGTGTGGTTCCCGGTCATGTTACAATTGTGACTTTACAAATAAGCAATAAGGGCTCAAATAAAGGGGCTTGCACACAAGTTTAAACTCATTTGAGAAAATGGATAAGGTAGAATTTTTGTGAAAAAGATTTGAATAACTTATAGGGAAAACAAGTAAGAAAACATATAAAGGGAGGGGAGTCCTAGGTTTATAATCAATATGGATCACATCAATGCAATATCCAGTAATCACTCCTCAGAAGAGGGGTCGCACGTGATATTAGCGCACCGGTTATCATATCCATATCTACTCTTCCCACCCCGTTAAGGTATTAAGCACAGAATAGTATTGTTATTTGTTGCATGCTATTACCCGTCCCAATTCTATCAGTCGCGAAGGCATATAGGACTACTAATCCTAAAGGGGAGGGAGTTTGGGGAATTTTGAGAGTTTCAAAGGATAAAATTCTAAGGCAACATTAAAAACATATACAACAAGTTTTGGGAGAGCAAGTAAGCAGATATGGCGCAAATAAACCTCCTAAAATTGAAGAGAAGCATATAATTTAGCATGTCTTACACATACTGGTTTGGTCTGAATTAAATTAAGGCGTAGGATAGGTTGATTTACCACATATTTCCCAGATAGGGAGTCCAAATTAGCCCTGCTTAGATTTAGTTGTCAAATACTGACACAGTTGATTAATTATCTAAATGTTTGCCGATGTGTTAAACGGGACCTATAGGCATGATATCTATTAGTTCAGAGACGAAGGCATAAACTGATTGCAGAAAAAGAATTATCAGTTACAAAGTCATAAGTTCTGTGAGTATTAAACAAAATTACTACTGATTTTAGACTTAGGAGCGAGTGGACGATTCAGGTTTAGTTGATAGCTCCTACAAGCATGCTTTCTAGGCGTTACTGATTTTAATCGCTACTATTGTCATGTAGAGATCCTATAGGCAGGTTATCTATATGCAATTGGTTATTTAGCCCCTATAAGCAGATTTTTCTAGTGACAGATGCGTATGCGAAATGCAGGAAGTCCTATAGGCATATTATCTATATGATATGCAGAATTTTAGTAACGACTTATGGACATGGTATTTATATGAAGTGCAGAAAACCTATGAGCATAGTATCTATATGAGATGCTGAAAACCTATGAACATGGTATCTATATGAAATGCAATAGTTTTAGAAGTAGTAATTTCCTATAGACATGATTTCTATATGAGATGCAGAATTTCAAAAATAGTAATTCCTATAGAAATGATATCTATATGAGATGCAGAATTTTGGAAGTAGTAATTCCTATAGACATGATATCTATATGAGATGCAGAATTTTAGAAGTAGTAATTCTATAGACATGATATCTACCCCTCTAACATACATTCAATCTCATCCCTTTCACTATTCACCCTAGTAGTTATTACAAAATTATTACAGACCAAATGAATCGAAAATAAAGTAAAATTATATCAGTGATTACATCTACATCTAATCATCCTAATCCAGACTCAGAGTCTAATAATATGAGATAAACCAACTTCCAAGATCAGATTTTTAAAGCCTTTCTCTTATTTGGGATGTGTCAAAGTTCCAAGGAGCTTCAAGAACTCCAGGCAATGCTTACACCCCAAATATCATTGCAGAATCAGATTATGGTGCAGTGTGGAAGGGCCATCCCTCAAATGTCCAAGTTCAAAGGGAACTCAAGGTCCCAAGACAAGGATCATAGGAGGGGGGCAGAACTTAGAGGCTAGGAGTAAGTGCAAGTGCAGTAGAGGGGAAATGGCAAGCTGGTGGTCATGCCAAGCATTTTTGGGGTGCTAGCACACCCCTAACCAGCTTGTCAGTTGTAAACTGGGGAGTTAGGACCTATTAAAGGTCAGGTTCAGCCTTGGGAAGCAATTGGGATGCTTCCAGGCTATTCCTTAACTCAACATATATAGGGGAGTGGGGATATGGGGATTCATAACAAGCAGGATTCAAGAAAGGAGTAGGAAAGGGCATACCAACAATAGGGGCATACTGGCACACCCTTTAGCCTAGTTAGGGGGTCAAAACTCAGTTTATGAGCAACAATTCTTGTTGCCATGCCCTGAGTTCCCACTTACAAACATATGGTGGTAAATGGGATAGGGAACTAGTGTTCACAAGAAAGTAAAGCAAACAGTAGCACATAATTATTTCAACGTCAAATTCTGCAGAAAATAGACATAGGCGCAAAGATTATAAATAAACACATTAGGATGATGCTGGGAATTGAATCAAGACATACCAATTTTTAAAAGAGATAAGCAAAAGAAAGCAATAGTCTTGTGAAAGCCAAAGTATAGACAAGAAAGTTCAGAAGAGGTTGTGAGAATTATAAGTGTGAAGTCTGAAGTGTATTCAGTGTCTGTTGTGAAAAGAAAAGGCCGAGTATTTATAGTGTGAAAGTTATGAGAAATAAGGTAAGAAAATAATTGAAGTATGATTTTCAATAAATCATATAAAACTCCCTTTAATTAAGGGATTCAAATTCAAACAGGTATAAACCAACTAAGGAAAGAATTTAATCAAACTCTTTGAGCAAAGCATGCAATTGAGGGCAAATTCATAAAGGTTATCTAAGGACAAGGTTTCTGAAAGTACACGGTTGTATAATTAAGGGAAGAGAATCGATTAACAGCCAAGAAATCACAAGTCCAAAATATTTGGTATGAATGAACCCAGTCAGAAAAGGTGAAGAAAAGGTTTTTCTCAAGGAAAATCAGTAGAAATCAATTAAAACCCCAAAAAAGGATTCTGATTAATCACTAGTTGAAATCCTTTTAAAGAAAGATTCAATACACATATAAAAGCACACAGGCATGCTTAAACACGAAGAATTTTGTCATGACATTTTAAAATCAGTGGAAAGAATCCAGTGCAGGAGAGTTTAGCAGAGAGTTAGGCTTCTAAAAATAAAACCTTAACCTACATAATTGAATCCCCGGCGGAATCCCGAATTCTAGGGTTTCCACCTTGAATCGAACACAGAGATGGAGAGGCAAGTAGTCAAAAACAGGCTTAGTGCTTCTTTCAGAAGCTTATGAGAAAGCATGTAAATAAGTAGAAAAATCAAAGCAAACAGAGTGAAGAAACTAGTTTCGAAATGTAATGAGAGAACAACTGACAGTAGAAGAAATAGTAAAAGAAATACATGCTTATAGAGGATGAAGATAGAAGAACATGGTGAAAATAAAAAAAACAGGCGAGAATCATAGCTTAGAGAACACAGTAGGAGAATATTCCAGGACGGAGTATAGAAAACACAACAAAAGAAAATTCAATCAGGGAGTATGAAACTCAGTAGAAGAACATGTTACAGGAACACAGTAAGAGAAACAATACAAATAATAAAGAAGGAAAAATCGTAAAAACACTTGAACACTTTCCAAAAATCCTAAATCGAAAAAGAGGGGTTTTGAAAGCAATTTTCAAAGGAAAATTTAGGGAAATCATTTTAAAAAATCACGCATAGCATAGATACATAACATATCTAAAGGAATCGGAGAAAAACCTCGAATAGTTTGGGTTTCAGAAGAGACCTAGAGTGAGAAATGCTTTAAAAAGATCCGATCTAAGTCGGAATCAGACTCAGGAGACTAGGATATGCTGGAGCAGGGCTGGAGATGGCCGAAAACCTCGAATCGGTAAAGATCTGAGTGAAGACCCTTGAATTCTATCCTCGATCCTTCAAGCATCAGGCTCATAGGAGTAGTAGGAGGGGAGTATAAGGTTTCCATAGCCTGAGAAGCCATGGATTTTGGTGAGAATCGAAGGGGATTAGGGTTAGTTTGGGTGGTGGCGACTAGGGTTTGAACGAGGTTGCAGAGAGAATTAGAGAGAAAGGGGATTCAAGGGCAGCGGGTTGGTGGGAAATGAATTAGGTTAGGGGGTTGTCTGAGTTTAATTATGGAAGGGTGATTGTGGACCGTTGATCTGAATGATCAACGATCCAGATTGAAAGAGATCTGGTTCGGGCTTAGGTTAAGGGGATATGGGTCGGGTTGAAATAAAATTGGGTTGGGACATTGGGGATTTGATTTGGCTAAAATTGAAATGGTAATGGGCTATATATTTAATAGCCAATTTTTCCCTTTTTTAATTTAATTAAAATAGTTAAAATGATTTTAAAAATAAATTAAAAGCACTGAACTAATTAATAATATATAAATATTAATCTAGAAATATTGTGAATAATTATATAATTGTAAAATGCTATTAATCGTAATATAGGCTATAATTGTAATTTTATACAATTTAGCTTAAAAATATCAAATAAATTTGTAAAAATATACAAAAATCAATTTAATTATATTTTGGTTTAAATATGAGGATGGAAATAAATTAATCACCAAAATGATAATTTTGGAAATAATTATTGGATTTGTACTGCTAAAATAGATAATAAAATAATTTTAAAAAGCTTTAAAATTTGGAAAAAATGCCAAAATTCTTGGGCATGCTTGTATATGTATGTATATATATGTATATGCTATTTTGAGAATATTTTGAGTATAAAAATATGTAGGGAAAAATTGGGTATCAACAGCTGCTCCTCTTTACCCGAGAAGGATGAAATAGTTATTGGGTAAAGATATGATGGCCAATTTTGACCGGAAGAAACGATTTGAGAAGGTTTGACCAAGTTCTGGCTCCTGAGCTACCTACATATCCCTGGTATTATAGGAATCAGGCCATATTTAGTTTAGGATATCCGTCGGCGGAACATGCCGATGGAAATTTCGACAGACGGACGCAATATTCGGGTTGGGAAGGACGGTTATGGACCGATGGGCTGCGGGAACCAGAGCGAGATTGCTCCTGCTGTGATGGCCGTTGCTAGCCAGTGTACCTGCAAATAAGCAATACGAGCATATATCGTGCATAAATTTAAACGTGATTTAAGTTCCCATTGGACCATGAATGCTGTCTTTAGACAGATATGATGACGTCCTCAGACCATGACGTCCCGGGCCATGAAGCGTATAATAAAGGATTCGCAGGCTATGAAATAATTTTCTCGGGCTATGAAGATGATGCCTCCGAACTATGATGCCTTTGAATAATGATGTGCAAAAGATAAAAGCAGGGTCCTCAGGCCGTGGCATGGAGTTATCGGGCTATGGAAATGGTGCCTCCGAACAATGACACCTTCGGATAATTTGGCAATCTTTCAGCCCATGAAATGCAGGATTTGGCGATCTTTCAGCCGATGCAAGACTTAAATGAAGTGGCGATATTTCAGCCGAGCAAAAATATAAATACAAATGGCGATATTTCAGCCGATGCAAATTGTGAATATAAATGGCGATATTTCAGCCGATGTAAAGTGTGAATATAAATGGCTATATTTCAGAAGATGTAAGTTTAAATATAAGTGGTGATATTTTAGCTCATGAATGCAGGATTTGGCGATATTTTAGTCGAGCAAAAATGTAAATACGAATGGCGATATTTCAGCCGATGTAAAGTGTGAATATAAATGGCGATATTTAAGCCGACGTAAAGTGTAAATATAAATGACGATATTTCAACCGATGTAAAGTGTAAATATAAGTGGCGATATTTCAGCCGATGTAAAGTGTAAATATAAGTGGTGATATTTCAGCCGATGTAAGATTTAAATAACGGTTGGTGATCTTCCAGCCATGTAGGTGGAGGTAGAGCTTAACTTTGGAAGGCAGAAAGGCAGCCTTATGCAATGTAGAGAAATGCAGATGGAGGTAGATCTTAACCTCAGAAGGTAGAAAAGTAGCCTTATGCAATGCAGAGAAATGCAAATGGAGGTAGGGCTTAACCTCGGAAGGCAGAAAGGTAGCCTTATGCAATGCAGAGAAATGCAGATGGAGGTAGAGCTTAACCTCGGAAGGCAGAATGTTAGCCTTATGCAATGCAAGAAAATGCAGGTGGAGGTAGAGCTTAACCTCGGAAGGTATAATGGTAGCCTTATGCAATGCAAAGAAATGCAGGTGGAGGTAAAGTTTAACCTCGAAAGGCAGAATGGTAGCCTTATGCAATGCAAGAAAATGCAGGATGGAGACAGAGCTTAGTCTTGGAAGGCAGAAAGGTAGCCTTATGCAATGTAAGAAATGCAGGATGGAGACAGAGCTTAGTCTCGGAAGGCAGAAAGGTAGCCTTATGCAATGCAAGAAAATGCAGGATGGAGACAGAGCTTAGTCTCGGAAGGCAGAAAGGTAGCCTTATGCAATGCAACGAAAAAGGTGAAGAGTAACGAAATCTCTTAGCTGATAGACTACAGCTGGTAGTTGATTATGTCGTTGTGGCTGCTGGGGATGTCATGTGCGGACAGCACTTGTAAATGAGTGATGATTCTGAGAGTTGTACTCCTAAAAATGTGAGTATGTAACCGTATCTGATGGTTCTGTGCCTTGGCGTGCCTGCATTCAAAGAAAAATTGTGAGTTTTGTCAAGGGGAAAGGTTAGTTCATCTTTCTGTGGACTCCGCTCGTCCTACTCGACTCTTGTTTTCGTTGGGGTAGCGTCTCTAAACAAAGAAATTTGATAGTAGCCATGCATGATTTTAAAAAATATGATGTAAATAAACAATTTAAAAATGATTTTCTTTTAGATGAACCGATGAATGTGACACGGTTCGAGACATTGCGACCTCTTTTGCTCCGAAATTTTGAGGGACCTCCTCAAAATTCCACCCCTGTTTATTAGTCTGGTGCTTCTGATGGCTGCGTGCGATGAATGGCTGAACAACTTCAAAATTTTTAGGGTCCTCCTCAAAATTCTGCCTCAATTTCTAATATCGGGGGAAATGAAAATTTTTATTAAATTGTGACTGAACCCATAAGGCTGCCTACGTATCCCCTCTTAAATGAGAATCAGGTCAGACGTAGTTCAAATTATATCATAAATGGAATCATAAGTGCTACACATAGTATTGCTTGACTGCATCTGAATTGATTGTCTTTGGCCAAACTTCTCCGTCCATTTATGCAAGTATGAGGGCTCCTCCGGTTAGAAACCGATGAACCATGTACGGACCTTGCTAGTTGGGAGAGAATTTCCCTTTGGCTTCATCTTGATGTGGAAAGATTTTATTCAATACCAGCTTCCCTGGTGTAAATTGTCTCGGCTTGACTCTTTTGTTGAAGGCTCTGGACATCCTGTTTTGATATAATTGACCATGGGAAACTGCATTCATTCTTTTCCCGTCTATAAGGGCTAACTGCTCATAGCGGCTCTTTAACCATTCTGCATCTTCAAGTTCCGCTTCCTGTATAATCCTCAATAAGGGAATCTCTACTTCGACGGGAAGACTACCTCTGTACCATAAACCAACATGTAAGGAGTTGACCCGGTTGATGTGCGAACTGTGGTGCGGTATCCCAATAAGGCGAATGACAACTTCTCATGCCACTGCTTGTGTTTCTCTATCATTTTCCTCAGTATCGTTTTAATGTTCTTATTGGTCGCTTCTACAACTTCATTCATCTGAGGTCTGTAGGCTGTAGAATTCTTCTGCTTAATCTTGAACGTCTCACACATTGCTTTTATCAGGTCACTATTGAGATTGGAACCATTATTAGTAATGATTGACTCTGGGATGTCGAACCGGTAAATGATACGGTCGCAGACAAAGTCTGCCATAACTTTCTTAGTCACCGCCTTGTATGATGCGGCTTCAACCCATTTGGTGAAATAATCAACTGCCACTAGAATGAATCTGTGCTCGTTTGATGCAGCGTGCTCGATAGGTCTAATGACATCCATTCCCCAAGCGACAAATGGCCATGGCGAGCTTGTTGCATTAAGCTCATTTGGAGGCTCCTTTATCATATCCGCATGTATCTGATAGCGATGGCATCTTCAGACATACTGGATGCAGTCCGTCTCCATAGTCATCCAAAAATAACCAGCTCGGAGTATTTTCTTGGCTAAGATGAAACCATTCATGTGCGGGCCACAGGTCCCTGCATGAACTTCCTCCAACAACCTGGATGCTTCCTTTGCTTCGACACGCCTTAGTAATCACAAATCGGGAGTCCTCCTATACATGATTACTCTGTTGTGAAAGAAGTGATTGGATAACCTCCGTAGTGTGTGCTTCTGAGTAGCATTTGCGAGTTCTGGATATCCTCATGTTGTTAAATACTCCTTGATGTCATGGAACCATGATTTTCCCTCCGCTTCTTCCTCAACATAAGCACAGTAAGCAGGTTGATCCTGGATTTTTATCGGGATAGGATCAATGAAGTTCTCATTTGGATGTTGAATCATAGATGATAGAGTGGCTAATACGTCAGCAAACTCATTCTGGACTCTGAGGACATGCCGGAATTATGTCTTTGTAAACCTCTTCCTGAACTCATGTACATGATGCAGATATGGGAGTATCTTGGAGTTCTTGGTTGCCCATTCTTCTTGGACCTGATGTATGAGCAAGTCGGTATCCCTGATCACTAGTAACTCCTGAACGTTCATATCAATGGCCAGCTTGAGCCCTAAGATGCAGGCTTCGTACTCAGCCATGTTGTTGGTGCATGGAACCTGAGCTTGGCGGACACTGGATAATGCTGACCTGTTTCTGATACTACAACTGCTCCTATGCCCACCCCTTTAAAGTTTGATGCTCCGTCAAAAACATTCTCCAGCCATCATAGGATTCTGCAATGTCTTCTCCTATGAAAGATACCTCTTCATCAGGAAAATACATCTTTAGAGGCTCGTATTCTTCGTCCACGGGATTTTTGACAAGATTATCTGCCAGTGCCTGTCCTTTGATTGCCTTCTGAGTCATGTAAACAATGTCAAATTCACTCAGTAGGATTCGCCACTTGGCTAGTTTGCCGGTGGGCATGGGCTTCTGAAATATATATTTGAGCGGATCCATTCTTGACATGAGGTAAGTGGTATAGGCACAGAAATAATGCCTCAAATTTTCAGCTACCCAAGTCAAAGCACAACACGTGCATTCTAGGAGGGTATACTGGGCCTCGTACGAGGTGAACTTCTTGCTGAGATAGTAGATGGATTGCTCCTTTCTCCCTATTTCATCATGTTGTCCCAAAACACAACCGAGTGCCCCATCCAGTACTGCAAGGTAGAGCAATAGCAATCTACTTGGTTCGGGCGGAACCAGAACTGGCGGCATTGATAGGTATTCCTTGATTCTGTCGAAGGCTTTCTGACAATCATCAGTCCATTTAGTGGCGGCGTCCTTCTTCAACATTTTGAAGATTGGTTCACAAATGACGGTAGACTGGGCTATGAACCGGCTGATGTAGTTGAGTCTCCCCAAAAAACTCATAACCTCTTTCTTGTTCTTTGGCGGTGGAAAGTCTTGAATGGTCTTAACCTTTGACGGATCCAGTTCTATTCCCCGTCGACTTACGATGAACCCAAGCAATTTTTTGGCAGGAACCCCGAATGTAGATTTGGCGGGATTCAGTTTCAAGTTGTACCTTCTTAATCTGTTGAAGAACTTCCTTGGATCTTCCATGTGGTCAGTATTTGATGATGACGTCGTCTACATACACCTTGATCTCTTTATGTATCATGTCATGGGAAATAGTAGTCATGGCCCTCATGTAGGTGGCCCGATCATTCTTTAATCCAAACGACATCATCTTGTAATAATACATCACCCGTGACGTAATGAAAGTTGTTTTCTCCGCGTCTTCTTCGTCCATCCATATCTGATGATACCCGGCAAAACAATCGACAAATGACTGCAGCTCGTGCTTGGAGCAGTTATCAATTATAATGTGTATGTTTGGCAAGGAGAAGTCATCTTTTGGACTGGCTCGGTTGAGATCCCAGTAGTCGACACAAACTTTGACCTTCCCGTCCCTCTTTGGCACTGGCACAATGTTGGCCCACTATGTTGGGTACTCCACTACTCTGAGGACCTTGGCTTTGACTTGTTTGGTAACTTCTTCCTTGATTTTCAAACTCATGTCGGGATTGAACTTTTTGAGATTTTGCTTTACCGGCGGACATGTCGGATCTGTTGGTAGTTTGTGAGATACAATAGATGTACTGAGGCCAGTCATATCATTATACGACTAGGCGAATATGTTCTCATGTTCCTTTAAGAAGTCCGTGTGCTCTTCCTTTCTGACGCTGACAGGTGATGCACGTTTCCTTGACATTCTCTGTATTCCCCAAGTTGACAACCTCAGTTTCGTCCAAGTTAGACTTAGGCCTATTCTCAAAGTCCTCCTCTTCTGGTATTTCATCCTCTTCTAAGTCTATATCCGTTTGTTGCATTATCTCATCGTATGTCACTTTCGTCGGCTCATCAAGATAAGTAATAGTAATGCTGTGTAAATAAAGTAAATGATAGAGAAAATAATAAGAGTGAGATTTATAAGAAACTGAAATACTTTGATAAATTCCATAATTGTTTTGAACATCGGATCTATTTTCGAATATTGAAAGAAAAATACGGAAAGGAAATCAACTAGTAGGAAAGTAAAAGATAATGCATAGTGCTTGTTCAGCCTCGCTACCCCGAAACTTTCTGGGCCTTGGTGGTTCTGACGGACCAATTGTTGAGGTGCGCTCCTCGGCTCACAGCTTGTATGGAAGGGCCTTCCCCCCCTTCCTCCTCAAAAATGACATGACAATCCATATTATCATCTTTCAAGAATAGATTCTTCATTGCCCTTAATGTTTCCTCTTCTTCTGACCTATATATGATGTTTGCCGGCTGGAAAGTCTACTTCAGGCGAGGTATCGGGTGCTCCAACGGATTGTAAGGACTGCGCCAGGGTGGCGACCATTCTTTGAACTCCTTCTAAGTGTATTCATATCCCAGACCAAAAGTGGTACCATGCTTCTTCAGCTTGTAGGTTTGGTGATTCCCTGGAGGTTCCTGCCAAGTCCCTTGCCAGGTTCATATCCACTCCAATTTAGTATACTTTCAATTCTGTTATCCTACCATTTATCTTTGTCCATGATGTTGACTCGCTCAATCTGATGGTAGGTTTGCCCGCCTATCTTTCTCTTTCCTCCGATTGCTGGAATAGTTTGGCGACTGTTATGGGGTTGCTACCGTCGCCATGAATAATCACCTCCTGGTGATTCCATTCGAACTTCACTGCCTGATGCAGGGTCGATGCTACAGCTCCAGTGGCATGGATCCAAGGTCGTAGCAATAGTAAGTTGTAAGATGTTGGGACGTCTATCACTTGAAAATCAACGTCAAACTAAGTCGGCCCCATTTGCAGACACAAGCTGATTTCCCTAATGGTGGACCTTTGGGATCCATCAAAAGCTTTAACATTGATGGCCCCATCTTTGATCTCATGCAGGCTTTTCCCTAATGTTTGGAGATATACTAAGGGACAAATGTTGAGGCTGGACCCCCCGTCAATCAAAATCCTGGTGATGAAATAATCTTGGCATTACACAGTGATGTGCAACGCCTTGTTGTGGCTCAACCCTTCAGGTGGAAGCTCATCTTCGTGGAAAGTGATTTTGTGACTTTTCAATACTTGCCCTACCATGTTCGCTATTTCTCCTCCAGTTATATCGCTGGGTACATATGCCTCACTCAGTATATTTATCAAGGAGTTCTTATGTGCATTGGATCTTTGCAGCAGAGCTAGGACGGAGATCTATGCCGGTGTTTTATTTAGTTGATCAATGACTGAGTACTCTTTTACTTGTATCTTCCTCCAGAGGTCATCAGGCCCAGTTTCCGTAGGCCATCCAGAGGCTTGCTTACCTGATTCAACCAAATGCTCCGGAGTATAAACCTTGCCGGTTCTGGTCATACCCTGTGTGGCAATTGCTTCTCCAAACATTGTTTTTTACCTTCCTTCTCGCCTCGGCATTGTAATCCCAAGGGACGGCCTGGGTATGGAATGGTGTTGTGGCTGACATTACTACAGGAATGGGTACCCTCATTTTGGGAGGTAACACAGGAACTTCAAATGGTATAGGTGCCCTTGGAGACCCAAACTCAACCTCAATTGGCTCCGTGGTCTTTGTGGATGATGTCATTTCAAGATCGAGTGGTACAGACATGTTTACTTCAGCATCCCAGAGGCTGGATCTGGACTACAATTGGTTCAGCGTGACTGTTGGTTTCTTGGGATCGTCACCTTTGCCAATTAATCTAATCGACCCTTTGGGGTCCCAATCATCTTCTACCTCGATCATGTGCACACTTCCACCCTTATGATCAGGCAGGGGATTATTGCGAATATTGGGAGCAGGCTTCTTTGCCACGATGATCTTGTTGTCAATTAAAGCCTGGACTTTATCCTTCAGAGATCAGTATTCATCAATGGTATGTCCCTTTATGCCGAAATGATATGCACAGGTTTTGTTTGGGTTGACCCATTGGGAAGGATTTTCTGGAGTTATGGCAGAGATTGGGGTGACGTAACTAGCAGCTTTGAGCCTTTCATATAGCTGGTCGATTGGTTCGGCGATGGCGGTGTATTGCTTGGGAGGTCTACGGTTGAAGTTAGGACATGGTCTAGGGAAGTTTTGGCGGGTGGGAGGTGATTGATAGTGAGAGGGCTGAGCATTATAGGCTTGGTAGACGGGTGCGGGTTGGGAATATCTTGGCGAGGTAGGTTGATATGTGGGGGATGGAGATGATTGTTAAGTCGGTGGTGGAATTTGGTAAGAGGGCGGAGGTGCTTGGTAATTAGGGATAGTTTGATATATGAGAGGAGGTATTGGGTAAGCTTGGTATTTTTCTGGGGATTTCATTCTCTGTGCAACCATCACACCAGTCACATCCTTTTTCTTGGACGTGCCACTAGACTGTAGAGCCTTGTTGGTAGCCTGCAATGCCTCGAAATTAGTGACCATACCACTTTTAATTCCTTCCTCAATCCTTTCTCCTAGCTTGATGATGTCTGAGAATTTTTGGCCTTCGATCAACATCAACCTCTCATAATATTATGGATCCTGATTTGGAGGAAAAACCTGTTCATCTGTTCTTCTTCCAAGGCCGGCCTGACCTTAGCAGCCTCTGATTTCTAATGAGTAGCATACTTGCGGAATGTCTCTGCAGGTTTCTTCTTCAAATTATGAATGTAAAATACATCTGGCGCATTCTCCGTATTGAATATGCAATTGTCCATGAAATCGGTCGCCATTCTTACCCAGCTTGTCCACTTCTTGGGATCTTGGCTAATGTACCAAGATAAAGCATCACCTTTCAAACTTCTCATGAAGAGCTTCATGCGAATCTTTTCATCTCTTCCTACATCGACTAGCTTATCACATCATGTCCTCAAATGGACTCTAGGATCCCCTGAGCCATCAAACATCTCGAACTTGGGAGGTTTGTACCCCTTGGGAAGTTCGATGTCTGGTTGAATGCAAAGTCTTCATTATTTAGACCTCAATACCTTTGTTTCCTTCAACACCCTGAACTTGGCTAGTAAGTTTCTTGAGTTCTGCGGCCAGATTCTTGATGAGAGAGTCTTTGTCATCAGACTCCGGTATGCTTGAAATAGCTTGGGTGTATTGTGGCATGGTTTCCACATAGATGGGGGTGTTATGGGGATGATCATTTGTGGAGTTTAGTGGTTCAGGAATGAGTAGTGGGGTGTTGTTTGAAGTGTGGCATATGTTGCAGTGGTGATGGGGAGCGGGTTGATTTTGTGGTTTTGGGATGTTTTGGAGAGGTGCGTTTTTTAGCATTGGGAAAATTGACATCCGGGGTAGTGAGGGAAAATGACAAGTTTGCCAAGTTCCAAACTTGGTCTAGTTCTTCTTGAAATTTCAACAACTTTTGTTCAAGCTGGGAGACACTTTCCTTTGAAACCTGAATACCCTGGGAAGTCTCTACCCTTTCAATCGAATTCTCCTTCCTGATGTTGCTCAAGTCTTTCATTTTTTCTTTATTCTTGTTTTTGATAGGACTCGGAGGAGGAGGAGGTGGAGGGCCCTTAGATCTTGTGGAATATGATGATGATGCAAGAGTGCACGAGCTAACCTTCTAGGGAGGGGAATAAAACAAAAGTAAAAACAAAAAAGGTAATAAGTTAGTGAGGATTATGGGAAGAAAATGTTGTAGTATTTAAACACATAGTGCAAGCATATAAATCATGTCCTAATTTGGGATCCTCGTGGTGCCCGAGGTAGGCCTAGCGACAAGTTGATTTGGAGAACTTATAATGCTAAAATGCCTCATTTTATTGATAGAAAATATGACGAATCCCAAAACGACACCAAAATTGCAAAAAGTAAAATGTGACTAATGGCCATTGGCCTTATTATATTTTAAAGCGAAAAGAAAAGGACTCCTAACTACTTGGTCCCAGAAGAACCTTCCCCAGACTCGGGATCTTTATCTCCATCGATCAGCTTCACCAGCTCACGCAGTCCCAGTAACAGATAAGCCCTACCCAAGTGTCCTCCTTCATTTCCCTCAGCGTTCTGGCAATTCTCGATCCTCTGGATGAATTTTCTTTCCAACTCTACCAAACCTCACTCCATATGCCTTAGTCAATTGTTGGCGCTGACGGCCATATCTTTCCATTCTTCAATCAATTTTTGATGCGCTTCCTGAATTTCCCGGTGTTCATTCTCGTGCTCCCGAATCCTCTTTTGCAATTCGTTGTACTTGAACCGTTCCTCAGCTCTTTTATCGACGACCTTGTGACCTCGAGCAAACCCTAGTTATTCCAAACCGTCGTGATTTTTTTCTAACCAACCTGGATAATATGGAGTATAACCGGTATGGTATCTGTCAGGTTCTATGGAATCCTTTTCCAGGATGATTTTGCAATTCCACATGTGTTGAGCTTGACATTTGTACGGGCTATCGTCGTCTTGGAAATCGGCCCTGAAGTGACTCATCCTTTCGACCTTTGGTATGATCGGCCTCCTCCCTACCTGCCTCATGACTCGGAGAGGGACATAGGGATAAGTTTCTCTTAGACCAATGAGTATAAGGAATAGAGCATCTCGAGAGCGGATGATGAACTCTCCAGTAGGGAACCATTCGAACATCCACCCTGAAGTGACTCATCTTTTCAACCTTTGGTATGATTTGCCTCCTCCCTGCCTGCCTCATGACTCGAAGTGGGACATACGGATAACTTTCTCTCAGACCAATGAGTATAAGGAACGGAGCGTCCCGAGAGCAGATGATGAACTCTCTAGTAGGGAACCATTCGAACATCCACTGCACTTCGTCTTCTTTCAGATTTTCAAACAACTTTACCCCCTCCCCCCCTTTGGCGTCTTCCAGTTGAGCAAACATGTCAGGTATATAGTTCATCCTCTTGGGGTGCTGGAAGGCTATATGACCATTTCACGGACTTCGTGGAAGCTCTTGACAGTATTGACCCCTTTGGAGATGTTCTATAAGCCAAAGTTGGAGTAGTAAATTACAACCCTCGAAGTGACTGGCCCCTCGCTGACAGTTTTCCAGGGCTCGGTATATCTCAGCAACAATCATAGGCACTATGCCGAAAGCCTGCCCTCCAATCCCTTCCATTAGCGTCTTGGTGACCATGGCTAGTCTGGTATGAATCCTAGCCTTCTTTATGAGAAATACTATCATCCCCAAGAAGCAGAATATGAAGACGAAGACACTTCTGTGGATATGCCCCAATGAAGTAAGGACAAATTCGTCTGGGTAGGTGCGATAGGACTTGATATGGCCGTACCTCTCGTACCAATAGTCGAAAGGAATGTAAGAGTCCTTCAAGCAAGTCAAGTCTGGGTTTTTCTTCAGTCCCATTATCTTGAGGAAACCCCTACCTTTGTGATTTTCTAGCATGAGCAAACCTGGAGTCTCCTAAGAAATACCTGCTAACCCTCCTATTTCCTCGAGCAGAGGTGTCATTTCAAGATCCCCGAATCGAAACACTGACCTATCACTGTCCCAGAATAAGGTTACAGCCTCTATGATTTTGTTGTCGGGCTAGATTTATAGCAAAGACAGCAAATTCCCTAAGTGTTTGCGGACGAGAGTCTGGTAACTGTAATCAAGGTCTTCCCACCAGCTTAGCAATCTTGGGTGAATGTTGGTTACCATGCTGAATCTGGGGACTTCGTGCCTCATTTTCTGCAAAATAAAGTGTTAGACCCCTACCCCGCCAGACTCGACTATTTAAACCAATAATTAACATAATGGCATTTAGTTCTCCAAATAAATGCACAGAATATGGTATTGTCCATTTGGGTTCTAAGGAAACCCGGTGGACTTTGGACAAGGCTATCTTAAATAGTCATTATGTGGACAACATAACTGACTCGGCTTGGTTTGATAGTGATGCATGCACAATTAAATAGAATAAGGTTTCTATGGGGTATTAGACTGGTACCCTTGAGAGGAAAACTCAAGAGGGAAAGGCACAGAACCGTCAACTGCATCGCTGATCGACTAGTTTTATCATAAATATGCCTTTGCCAAATTTAGGGTTGACAATATCAGAAGAGCGCAATGACTCATTATAAGTGTTGCTGTGGTATTTGTTTGGCACGAGTGGAATATGATGTTGAAGATGCAATTACAAGAATGAAACAAATTGTCAGGTATTTTCATGTTCATAAAATGATTACAATAATTGCTTGAAAATTATAACAGCATTGAAGGAAAGCAGTAAATGAAAGCATTAAAGAAAAAGAAACAAGAAGCTAAGTTAGTTTTAAATAAAGACATTAAATAAAGCGATAAAGAGCAATAAAGTCACAAATAACATGAAGTGGTAAAAGCCTAAAGGTATCCCTAGCAGAGTCGCCATGCTGTCGACGCCCCCTTTTCTCATGAAATTGGGTTTGCGTCATTTGGGAAGACAACTCTATTCCCTTTTGGGAATTTGGATTTGAAGAATCACCACCTAATGATTAAGTGCATTAGGACACTAAGAGTTTTTGAGTTGGAAAACCAGAGTTCGGGTAAGTGCTAGAAATTATCTCGAGGGGAAGGTGTTAGGCACCCCTCGAGATCCACTAGTGTGGTTTCCGGTCATGTTACAATTGGGACCTTACAAATAACGAATTAGGCCTCAAATAAAGGGGCTTGCACACAAGTTTAAACTCATTTGAGAAAAAGGATAAGGCAGAATTTTTGTGAAAAAGATTTGAATAACTTATAAGGAAAAAAATTAAGAAAATACATAAAGGGAGGAGAGTCTTAGGTTTATAATCAATATGGATCACATCAATGCAATATCCAGCAATCACTCCAGAGAAGAGGTGTCGCACGTGATATTAACGCACCGGTAATCATATCCATATCTACCCTTCCTACCCCATTAAGGTATTGAGCGCAGAATAGTATCATTACTTGTCGCATGCTATTACCCATCCCAATCCTATCAGTCGCGGAGGCATATAGGACTACTAATTCTAAAGGGGAGGGAGTTTGGGGAATTTTGAGAGTTTCAAAGGATAAAATTCTAAGGCGACATTCAAAACATATACAGCAGGTTTTGGGAGAGCAAGTAAGCAGATATGGCACAAATAAACCTCCTAAAATTGAAGAGAAGCATATAGTTTAGCATCTTACTCATACCGGTTTGGTCTGAATTAAATTAAGGCGTAGAATAGGTTGATTTACCACATATTTCCCAGATAGGGAGTCCAAATTAGCCCTGCTTATATGTAGTTGTCAAAGACTGACACAGTTGATTAATTGCCTAACCGATTGCCTATGTGTTAAACGGCACCTATAGGCATGATATCTATTAGTTCAGAGATGAAGGCATAAACTGATTGCAGAAAAAGAATTATCAGTTACAAAGTCATAAGTTCTGTGAGTGTTAAACAAAATTACTACTGATTTTAGACTTAGGAGCGAGTGGACGATTCAGGTTTAATTGATAGCTCCTACAGGCATGCTTTCTAGGCGTTACTAATTTTAATCGTTGTTATTGTCATGTAGAGATCCTATAGGCAGGTTATCTATATGCAATTTGTTATTTAACCCCTATAAGTAGATTTGCCTAGTGACAGATGTGTATGTGAAATGCATGAAGTCCTATAGGCATATTATCTATATGATATGCAGAATTTTAGTAACGACTTATGGACATGGTATTTATATGAAAGTGCAGAAAACCTATGAGCGTGGTATTTATATGAGATGCTGAAAACCTATGAACATGGTATCCATATGAAATGCAGCAGTTTTAGAAATAGTAATTCCCTGTAGACATGATTTCTATATGAGATGCAGAATTTCGGAAGTAGTAATTCCAATAGACATGATATCTATATGAGATGCAGAATTTCGGAAGTAGTAATTCCTATAGACATGATATCTATATGAGATGCAGAATTTCAAAAGTAGTAATTCCTATAGATATGATATCTACCACTTTAGCATGCATTCAATTCTATCCCTTTCACTATCCACCCTAGTCGTTATTACAAAATTATTATAGACCAAATGAATCAGAAAGAAAGTAAAATTACAGTAGTGACTACATCTACATCTAATCAGCCTAATCTAGACTCAGAGTCTAATAATATGAGATAAACCAACTTCCAAGATCAATTTTTTTAAAGCCTTTCTCTTATTTGGGATGTGTCAAACTTCCAAGGAGCTTCAAGAACTCCAGGCAATGCTTGCACCCCAAATATCATTGCAGAATCAGATTATGGTGCAGTGTGGAAGTGCCAGCCCTCAAATGCCCAAGTTCAAAAGGAACTCAAGGTCCCAAGGCAAGTCTCATAGGAGGGGGGCAGAACTTAGAGGCTAGGAGTAAGTGCAAGTGCAGAAGAGGGGAAATGGAAAGCTGGTAGTCATGCCAAGCATTTTTGGGGTGCTGGCACACCCCTGACCAGCTTGTCAGTCGTAAATTGGGGAGTTAGGACCTATTGAAGGTCAGGTTCAGCCTTGGACAACAATTGGGAAGCTGCCAGGCTATTCCTTAACTCAGCATACATAGAGGAGTAGGGATATGGGGATTCATAACAAGCAGGATTCAAGAAAGGAGTAGGCAAGGGCATACCTAGCAATGAGGACATACTGGCACACCCTTTAGCCTACTTAGCGGGTCAAAACTCAGTTCATGAGCAACAATTCTTGTCGCCATGCCCTGAGTCCCCACTTACAAACATATGGGGGTAAATGGGATGGCCAACTAGTGTTCACAAGAAAGTAAAGCAAACTGTAGCACATAAGCATTTCAATATCAAATTCTGCGGAAAGTAGACATAGGCGCAAAGATTGTAATTAAACACATTAGAATGATGTTGCGAATTGAATCAAGACATACCAGTTTTTAAAAGAGATAAGCAAAAGAAAGCAACAGTCTTGTGAAAGCCAAAGTGCAAACAAGAGAGTTCAGAAGAGGTTGTGAGAATTATAAGTGTGAAGTTTGAAGTGTATTTAGTGTCTGTTGTGAAAAGAAAAGGCCGGGTATTTATAGTTTGAAAGTTATGAGAAATAAGGTAAGAAAATAATTAAAGTCTGATTTTCAACTAAGGAACGAAATTAATCAAACTCTTTGTGCAAAGCATGCAATTGAGGGCAAATTCATAAAGGTTATTTAAGGACAAGGTTTCTGAAAGTACACAGTTGTATAATTAAGGGAAGAGAATCGATTAACAGCCAAGAAATCACAAGTCCAAAATATTTGGTATGAATGAACCCAGTCAGAAAAGGTGAAGAAAAGGTTTTACTCAAAAAAAATCAGTAACAATCAATTAAACCCCCCCCCCCCCCCCCAAAAAAAAAGGATTATGATTCAATCACTAGTTGAAATCCTTCTAAAGAAAGATTCAACACACATATAAAAGCACACATGCATGCTAAAACACGAAGAAATTTGTCATGACCTTGTAAAATCTGTGGAAAGAATCCAGTGCAGGAGATTTTGCAGAGAGTTAGGGTTCTAAAAATAAAACCCTAACCTACATAATAGAATCCCCGGCGGAATTCCAAATTCTAGTATTTCCACCTTGAATCGAACACAAAGATGGAGAGGCAAGTAGTCAAAAACAGGCTTAGTGGCTTCTTTCAGAAGCTCATGAGAAAGCATGCAAATAAGTAGAAATATCAAAGCAAACAGAGTGAAGAAACTAGTTTCAAAACATAATGAGAGAACAACTGACAGTAGGAGAAACAGTAAAAGAAATACATGCTTATAGAGGATGAAGATAGCAGAACATGGTAAAGAGAAAAAAAATAGGCGAGAATCATAGCGTAGAGAACACAGTAGGAGAATATGCGAGGATGGAGTATAGAAAACACAGAAAAAGAAAATTCAATCACGGAGTGTGAAATTTAGTAGAAGAACGCACAAGAACTTAATAGAGCAAGTATAAGAACACAATAGAAAGCGAGTGAGAACATGATACAGGGACACAGTAAGAGAAACAACACAAATAATAAAGAAGGAAAAATCATAAAAACACTTGAACACTTTCCAGAAACCCAAAATCGGAAAAGAGGGGTTTTGAAAGCAATTTTCAAAGAAAAATTTAGGGAAATCGTTGTTAAAAATCACGCATAGCATAGATACATAACAGATCTAAAGGAATCGGAGAAAAACCTCAAATAGTTATGGTTTCAGAAGAACCCTAGAGTGAGAAAGGCTTTAAAAAAATTTGATCTAAGTCAGATAAAGTCGGAATCAGACTCAGGAGACTAGGATATGCCGGAGCAAGGCCGGAGATTGATAGAAACCTCGAATCAGTAAAGATTTGAGTGAAGACCCTTGAAGTCTGTCCTCGATCCTTCAAGCATCAGGCTCATAGGAGCAGTATGAGGGGAGTATAAGGTTTCCATGGCCTGAGAAGTCATGGATTTCGGTGATAATCGAAGGGGATTAGGGTTAGTTTGGGTGGCAGTGGCTAGGGTTTGAACGTGGTTGCAGAGAGAATTGGAGAGAAAGGGGATTCAAGGGCGGCGGGTTGGTGGGAAATGAATTAGGTTAGGGGGTCATCTGAGTTTAGTTATGGAAGGGTGACTGTTGACCGTTGATCTGAATGATCAACGATCCAGATTGAACGGGATCCGGTTCGGGCTTAGGTTAAAGGGATATGGGTCAGATTCAAATCAAAATTGGGTTGGGAAATTGGGGGTTTCATTTGGCTAAAATTGAAATGGTAATGGGCTATATATTAAATAGCCAATTTTTCCGTTTTAATTTAACTAAAATAGTTAAAATGATTTTAAAAACAAATTAAAAGCATTGAACTAATTAATAATATATAAACGTTAATCTAGAAATATTGGGAATAATTTTATAATTGTAAAACGCTATTAATCGTAATATAGGCTATAATTGCAATTTTATACAATTCAGCTTAAAAATATCAAATAAATTTCACCTTAATTATATTTTGGTGTAAATATGAGGATGGAAATAAATTAATCACCAAAATGATAATTTTGGGAATAATTATTGGATTTTGTAATACTAAAACAGACAATAAAATAATTTTAAAAAGCTTTAAAAATTGGGAAAAATACCAAAATTCCTGGGCATGCTTGTATATGCATGTACATGCTATTTTGAGAATATTTTAAGTACAATAATATGTAGAGAAAAATTGGGTATCAACAGCCTCTAGTGCTCATACTTAACCTGCTGTCAATTTAGACATCTTGCCACATACTCAACTATGTCCTTCTTCATCCGTCGCCAATAGTAATACTATCTCGAGTTACATTATCGTAGCACCTAGATGAATAGAATACCGCAAGTTGTGTGCCTCCTCTAGAATCATCTCTATCAAGCCATCAACCTTAGGAACCCATAGGTGACCCTAGAGTCACAAAACACCATCATCACGGATAGTAACCTTTTTGGCACCACCATGTAGCACCGTGTCTCTAAGAATTAGCAAGTGCGGATGATCTTATTGACGAGCCTTGATCCTCTCAAATAAAGAAGACTGAGCCACAATATATTCAAGAACTCGACTGGGTTATGAGATATATAACCTTACAAGTCTATTAGCTAAGGACTAAATGTCCAAAGCCAATGGCATCTCCTGTGCTGAAATGAATTCCAAACTAACCATACTCTAAGACTTTTTGTTCAAGGTATCCGCAACCACATTCGCCTTTCCTATATGGTAGATGATAGTAATATCATAATCTTTTAGTAAGTCAAGCCACATGCATTGCCTCATATTAAGGTCCTTTCGCCTGAACAAATGCTGCAAAATGCAGTGATCAGTATAGTCCTCACACAATACCCCATAAATATAATGTCTCCACATCTCGAGAGCATGACCTATCACGGCCAACTCCAAATCATGGAAATGGTAATTCTTCTCGTGGGGCTTTAGCTTCAGCTGATGTGAAGCATATACAATAACTCGCCCCTCTACATCAATACACCTCCCAAACCAATACGTGAAGTGTCAGAATACATAGTATACATCCCTAAACTAGAGGGAAAAAACATTGGTGATGTAGTTAATGCAAGCTTGAGCTTCTAAAGCTCGCCTTACAATCATCAGACCATCTGAACAGAGCACCATTTCTGGTCAATCTAGTCAAAGGAGCTACAATAGACGAGAAGCCCTCCGCAAACCAATGATAATAATCTGCTAACCCAAAAAACTCCCGATCTTGATTGCTGTGATAGGACGAGGCCAACTCTAAACTACCTCGATCTTCCTGGGATCCACCTTGATACCCTCACCTGATACGACATGCCCTAGGAAGGCCACATAAACTAATCATAACTCACACTTGGAGAACTTAGCATATAGCTTTTGTTCCTGCAAGGTCTGAAGCACTATCCTCAAATGCTACTCTTGCCCCCATACTATGCAAGTAGATCAAGATGTCATCAATGAAGACATTGACAAAAGAGTTAAAATATGACCTGAACACCCGATTCATCAAATCTATAAACGCCGCCGGGGCGTTTGTCAAGACGAAGGACATCACTAAAAACTCACAAAGCCCATATCTAGTTCAGAAAGCCTTCTTCAAAACATTCGAAGCACGAATCATCAGCTGATGATACCCAAATCTCAAATCAATCTTAGAGAAGACCCTAGCACCCTATAACTGATCAAACAAGTCATTAATGCATGGCAGCATGTACTTATTCTTCATAGTGGCTTTATTCAGCTGACGGTAATCAATGCATATCCTCATACTCCCATTATTCTTCTTTACAAACAATACTAGTGCACCCCAAAGTTACACACTCGGCTTGATGAACCCCTTCTTAAGAAACTCCTCTAGGTGTTCCTTCAACTCCTCCGAAGGCATGCAGTATGGTGGAATGGAGATAGGCTGGGTGCCCGACGCCAAATCAATACTAAAATTGATATAATGATCTGGTAGCATTCCTGGTAGATTAGTAGGAAATACATTAGATAAATCACACACCACTAGTACTTAATCAATCGTAGGAGTCTGCATAGAAGTATCCCGAACATAAGCCAAATAGGAAAAACAACCCTTCTCGACTATATATCGAGCCTTCAAGAAAGGGATGACCCAACCAGATGTACTAATAGATGAGCCCCTCCACTCCAATCTAGGCAATTCTGGCATTGCCGAGGTAATAGTCTTGGCATGGCAATCGAGAACAACATGGTACAGAGACAACCAGTCCATGCCTAGGATGATCTCAAAGTTGGTCATATCAAGTAATAGAAGATCCGCTCTGGTCTCATAACTATAAAAGTCACTACACAAGACCAATAAACCTAATCTACAACAACATTATCACCCACTAGCATGGACACATATACAAAAACACCCAAGGACTCACGAGAGACATCTAGATAAGAAGCATATAGAGAAGATACATATGAATAAGTAGAACCTGGATCGAATAGTATTAAAGTATACCTACTGTAGACAGAAATAATGCATGTGATCTAGGGGTGGGCATCGGTCGGTTCGGTTCGGTTTTGAAAATTATCGATTTTGCCTATCGGTTATCGGTTTACAAATATCATAACCCGATAACCAAACCGATAAGATATTGGTTATCGGTTATCATTTTATCGTTTATTGATCATTATCGGTTCGGTTATCGGTTTACCCGATAAGGTAAAACTAAAATTAAAAGTGCTGAACGCTGAATATTAAAAGTGTTGAACACTGAAAATTAAAAGTGCTATGATGCTGCAGAAAGCACAAATATGAACACTGGAAATGCTGCTGCAGAAACGATAATGCTATGATAACGACACAGGCAGTGTTCAACACTTCATAGTTGTCTCTGAAAAGTGTTGAACACTGGAAATGCTGCCACAGAAAGCACAAATACAACTACTAGCTATAACGACACAGGCAGTTAGGCACTTTACTCACAAATACAAATGCTGGAAATACAAATACAAATATATTTAGGCAGAAAGCACAAATACAAATGTTGGAAATGCTCCTGCCTTTTACTCACATCAAAATAGTCTATCTTCACATAATCAGTTGGAAAAAGCAAGATAACAAAGAGAAGACAAGACACTCAAATTGTTCCCAGAACCTCTGGTAAATATGATTTCAAGTTTTCAACCAAGAATTATATTCCTGCACGTAAGCAAGGATTACAACATGAAAAACTAGCAATTTTAAGATTAACTTAGCAAATTACTTAATTCTTAAGATTAAGGGTAAATTAGTAAATTACTTAATTCTTATTGGGTTATCGGTGTTTACCCAATAACAAAAATACATACCGCGATCGAACCGATAACCTAATAACAAAAAAAATTTAACCCATTATCGAACCGTTAACCCAATACCGATAACCTAATAAAGAATTAACGGTTCGGGTTATCGGTTTTACCCGATATATGCCCACCCCTAATGTGATCACGGTGTCTAAGGCTACAGCATCTGGTCTGGTTGGAAAGGCATAGAACCTAGCAGGAGCACCACTTGGCTGGCCTCCACCTCTAGGGAAAACCCTACCCACCTACCCTCCGCCTGCAGGCGACCGAATGGGTGGTGCAGGAGCTGGTGCAATGACCAAGGGCTGATGGCCCTGCTGTAATGCCTTGCCCCGAAGCTTGGGCAAAACCTCCTCATATAACCATGCTCCTTGCACTCGTAGCAACCTCTCAGTGCAGAAGACTGTGGTCCCTAAATCTGATATTGGTGACCATAATACCCAATGGAGGAACCCTAAATAGCCAGTGGACGGTAGGTACTCTCTAGAATAACACTAAAGTTGGGTCGTGCTGGAGCACCCCGAATAGGTTGTGGTGCTGAATTCATAGGCCTTCTAGACTGGCCCCTCATAAACTGACCTCTGCCCCTAGATGGGGCGCCACTTAATCCGCCAGAATGCTGAGGCCGCTTCCCCCCATTGTATATGATCCCCCTAGTTGTGGATACCCTTGATCCTCCGAGTTATGTCCACAACTTGCTCGTAAGAAGTCCCCATATCAATCTCTCGGGCATAGTAACCTTGATACTATAATGCAAGCCCACAATAAACCTCTACACTCTCTCTGCATATTTGGGGAGTATCATAAGTGTGTGGCGAGATGACTCAGAGAATCTCGCCTCATAATCGATCATAGATATCTAACCATGCTTGAGCTACTTGAACTGACCCCATGACTTTTCCCTCTGAGAGTGTGGCATATATCTCTCCAAAAAGAGACATGTGAACTGGTCCCAAGTTAATGGAGGTAAACCAGTTGGCCTGCTATATAGATAAGACTGTCACCATCTATGAGCCTTCTCCTTTAGTGGAAATGTGGTGAAATCTACCTTGTTGGCCTCGAACACTCCCATATTATACAGCTTGTCCCTGCAATGATCAATGAAATTATATGGGTCCTCATGTCGCTCGACCAATGTGCTTATCAGATGTGATGCAACATAATGAAAACCTCATATTCTCACACTCTCAGAGTACTCAATCTGACTATCTCAATTCTCTCTCATCACACTCAACCACTTAGCACTGTACGGTACCTGCGCTCACTGTTTATATATCAAACTTCGGAGGGGCAGATTCTGCCCAAGTGCTAATGATAAGCCAATCTATCCTACTACGGCATGCAGCCCGATCCCATAATAATAAATCCTAAAAGGCCTGTTGAGGCGTGCAGCCCGATCCATATGTAAAGCCATAAGGCATGCTGCGGCATGCAGCCCGACCCACAAATCTTACACACAATACGGCTCTCAGGCCCCAACTTAGTCATCAATCTCTCCATTCTCTCGAGCTCACAAATCTCATTCTAATTAGCCCAAACAATGATATATAACACGACAACAAATAGTGGTAGAGACCGAGATATAATATGCAAGGATGGATGTAACTGAGTACAATAGTGCCATCTAAACAAATAATTCAACAGCAGAAATGACCACAATGGGTCACAACTGGATAAACATATAGCCTAACATGATTTCTAACATGAATCTATAGCTCAATTACTCTAACACATAGAGATCACATGAACAACTACAAGGTTTGATGACTACACAGTACTACGAAATCAACCGGATCACAATTTCTACGGTGCATGCCTAAATGCCCATCACCTAGCATGGATGTTATCTCAACACCAACGACATAACACATAATTTAGGGATTTATATCCTCAGAACCAACTTTAGAAGTGTTACTAACCTCAAGCGATGAAAATCTCTACTCCAATAAGCCCTTGCCTCGCGAATCTGCCTCCAAACGCCTCGAAACTAACCATAACAATTTGATACAATCAATTCAAGCTATAGGAATCAATTCCATATGAAAAATCTAAGTTCTTTAGAAAAAGTCAAAAAGTCAACTCAAAAAGTCATTCCCGAAACTCTATCACATACGCATGGAGCATATCCTCTAGAATCTGAATAGTGCGCTCGGACAATCCGTCCATCTGAGGGTGAAATGTTGTGCTCAACTCAACCCGAGTACCTAAATCTTCCTTTACGGCCCTCCAGAGTAGTCATGTAAACTGTGTACCCCGGTCAGAGATGATAGATACCGGCACACCATGAAGCCTGACAATCTCACCGATATAAACTCGAGCCAGCTGCTCAGAAGAATAAGTAGTCATCACATGAATGAAATGAGCTGACTTAGTCAGCCTGTCCATAATCACCCAAACTGCATCAAATTTCCGCTGAGTCTGTGGGTGTCCAACAATGAAATCCATGGTGATCCGCTCCCATTTACACTCTGGAATCTCTAACTTCTGAAGCAATCCACCCGTCCGCTAATGCTCATACTTCACCTGCTGGTGATTTAGGCACTGAGCTACATATTCCACTATGTTCTTATTCATCCTCCTCCACCAATAGTGCTACTTCAAGTCCTGGTACATCTTTACCATACCCGGATGAATGGCGTACTGTGAACTGTGAGCCTTCTGGAGAATCAAGTCACTCAATATGTCTATATTGGGCACATATAGCTTGCCCTGCATCCTCAATGCACTATTATCTCCAATAGTGACCTCCTTAGCATCACCGTGCTGAACTGTGTCCTTAAGGACGAGAAGATAGGGGTCATTATACTAACGCTTCCTAATACGATCGTAAAGAGAAGACTAGGAGACCACACAATCCAAAACTTGACTCGGCTCAAAAATATCCAATCTAAGAAATTGGTTGGCCAAGGCCTGGACATCCAAGGCTAATGGCCTCTCTATTGCTGGTAAATATGCTAAGCTCCCCAAACTCTCCCCCCTGCGACTCAAGGCATCGGCCACCATATTGGTCATCTCGGGATGGTATAGAATAGTGATATCATATTCCTTAAGCAGCTCTAACCACCTCCGCTAATGCAAGTTAAGATCCTTATGCTTGAATAGATGCTGCAAACTCCAGTGATAAATGTAGATCTCACAAGGGACACCACACCAATAGTGCCTCCAAATCATCAAGGCATAAATAATAGCTGCTAACTCAAGGTCATGGATGGGATAGTTCTTTTCATGTACCTTCAGCTGTCTAGACGCGTAGGAAATCACCCTACAGTGCTGCATTAACACCGAAATCGAGAACAATTCCCGATGCATCACAATAAACAGTATAAGTCCCTGAACCTGTAGGCAATACCAATACTTGGGCTGTAGTCAAAGTTGTCTTAAGCTTTTGAAAGCTCTTCTCACACTCTTCTATCCACCTGAACGGAGCACCCTTCTGGGTCAGCCTGGTCATAGGTGCTACAATAGATGAGAATCCCTCAACAAATCGAGGGTAATACCCCCACCAAACCAAGAAAACTTTGGATCTCCGTAGCTGAGGATGGTTTGGGCCAACTCTGTACTACTTTCACCGTCCTCGAATCCACCTTAATCCCCTCACTCGACACTACGTGACCTAAAAATGCCACTGAATCTAACTAGAACTCACACTTTGAGAATTTTGCATATAACTTCTTTTCTCTCAAGGTCTGAAGCATAATCCTCAAGTGATGCTCATGATCCTCCCGACTTCGGGAGTACACTAGAATGTCGTCAATAAACACAATGACGAATGAATTAAGATAGGGCTGAAATACACTCTGTATCAAATGCATAAATGTTGCTGGAGCATTGGTCAACCCAAATGAAATCACAAGGAACTCATAATGACCATATCGAGTCTTAAAAGCACCCTTCGGGATATCTGGCTCCCGAATCTTCAACTGATGATAACCTAAACATAAGTCAATCTTGGAAAATAATCTGGCACCCTATAACTGATCAAATAAGTCATCAATACGAGGCAAAGTATAATTGTTCTTCATAGTAACTTTGTTCAACTAGCCATAACCAATGCACATACGCATAGAACCATCCTTTCTCTTCACAAACAAGACTGGAGAACCCGAGGTGACACACTAGGACGAATGAATCCCTTATCAAGTAATTCCTATAATTGTTCCTTCAACCCCTTCAACTCAGGAGGAGCCATACAACATGGAAGAATATAGAAGGGCTGAGTGCTAGCAACAAATCAATACCAAAGTCGATATCGTTGTCGGGTGGCATGCCCGGAAGGTCAGCTAGAAATACATCAGGGAAATTCCTCACTACTGCGACTGACTCAACTGTAGGGGTATCAATACTGACATCTCACACATGTCCTATATACGTGTCATAGCCCTTCTCAACTATTCGTTGAGCTTCAAGAAATGAAAAACTTTGCAGGGAGTGTAATATAAAGTATCCCTCCACTCTAACTGCGGTAAGCCTAGCATAGCCAGTATCATGGTCTTGACGTGACAATCAAGAATAGCATAATGGGGTGACAACTAGTCCATACCCAAGATAATATCAAAATCTACCATACTGAGCAATAATAAATTGGCCCTAGTCTCAAAACAACTAATAACAGCCAAACACGACTGATACACACGATCAACAATAATAGAATCTCCCATAGGTGTAGACACATAAACAGGAGAACTCAAAGAATCATGAGATACGCCCAAATACAGGGCAAAATAAGATGATACATAGGAATAAGTGGATCCTAGATCGAATAGAACCTACATATCTCTATGACAGGCCGGAATAATACCTGTAATGATAGAGTCGGAAGCAACTGCCTCTATACTAGATGAAAGAGCATAGTATCTGGCCTGGCCTCACCCTTTAGGGCCATCTTTACCTCCCCGACATCCACCTCGAGTTGGCTGAGCAGGTGGAGTGGTAGTTGGTGATATGATCATAGCTTGAGGATCTGGTGGAGCATGTAGTGCCTGAGAAATCTGTGGAGATGCGCCCCTCCTAAGTCTAGGGCAATCCCTCACCATATGGAGAGTATCGCCACACTCAAAATAAGCTCTCGAGGGCGTGGTTTATGTGGCTGGATGGGGCCAGGTCTACTGGACTGACCGCTAAAAGCACCTTGTGCAGGAGGCATACTAGATACTGGTAGTTCATAATAAGGCTCCTGGGGCATAGGAGTAGTTGGAATACCACTGGCGGCTGGAAGAGTTAAACGAATAGGGTGACTCACGTAGCCCCTACCATGTCGAACTGTAGCTGGGGAATGAGTATTAGTATAAGTGTCAGACTCTCGAGACCTCTTGGCCTCCCTCTCCTTTTTCTCCTGAGCAAGCATTCCCTCTACTCTCCTAGCAATACTCACAACCTACTGGTATGAAATATCCATCTCCAACTCCCGGGCCATGATAGTCCTGATGCTGGGATGGAGCCCCTCGATAAATCGACGGACCCTCTCTCGAACTGTAGCAACCAAGGCCGGTACATGTCTAGACAAATCACTGAAACGAACTGCATACTCTGACACAGTCATAGCACCCTAGAGCAACTGCTCAAACTCGGCGCGCCATGCATCTCTGAGGCTCTAGGTAACATACTCCGTCAAAAATATATCCGAGAACTAAGTTCATGTAAGTGAAGCTGCCTCAGCCAGACTGTCCAACTCATAAGCACGCCACCACTGATAGGCTACTCCTCTAAGCTGGAACATAATGAAAAAAACCCCCATTCGACTCTACTATGTCCATAGTATGGAGGATATGGTGGCACTCCTCAAGAAAACCCTGAGCATCATCTATCGCCAAACCATTAAAAGTAGGAGAGTGGTACTTTTTGTATCTCTCGAGCCTACACTGCTCCTCCTAAAAAATTGTTGCCCTACCCTCGGGCTAGATTGGGGCTACAGGTGGTACTAGTATAACCTCTGGAATCTGATCGACCTAAACCCGCTGCTCTGGGGTGCGGGCAGCGGGAGTTTGTGCTCCTCCCCTGGCCTGATATATGGCAGGAGCAAGATGAATCAACCCTGCCTGAGCTAGAGTACTGAACATGCTCAGGAACTATACAAGGGTCTCTTGAAGAGCTGATATAGCAGTAGGTGTCTCTAGTGCATGGGCTCCAACTGGAGCTATTGGTGGCTCCTCTATAGCAGCTCGTGCAGGTGTTGTGGCTACATCACATGGACGTCCTCGTCCTTTATCCCGGCCCTAGCCTTTGGCGGTTCTAGCAGGGGGCGCAGGTGTCTGGTCATCTGATTTGGTTGTACGTTGCCTCACTATCTGTGAGAGAATAGAAGATAGAAGTTCGAAGTCAACCATTTTGCATGACAAGGAGTCAAAATAAGTGAAATTTTCCTAATAGTTCCATAGCCTCCCGAAGATAAGTACAAACGTCTCGGTATCGATCCGCGAGACTCTACTAAACCCGCTTGTGACACACGACACCTATGAACCTATAGCTATGATACCAACTCGTCACGATCCAAATCTCCCTCCGTAAAATATCGTGAAAGCACCTAGTCTCTACGACTAGGTAAACTTAACATTTGCGGAATAAAGAAAATGAGAACATAAATCTAATATCTAACTGCAACAGATAAGTAAATACTGATAGAAATGTCGCTCGGCATGTACAATAACCAATTCTCAAAATATACACAAAAATCATCCAAGACCGGGAACACCATAAGTCACAAGCTTCTACGAATTTGTCTAATTGTTTCTATACATCAGTAACTAGAAGAAACAAAGGAAGAACAACACAAAAAGGGATAGAGGGGGACTCCGAGGTCTGCGGATGCGGGCAGATATACCTTGAAGTCACCGAAGCAGTAGCAATTATGCAACTAAAAGTGAGGTTGGTAGGAGGTACCTGGATCTGCACATGAAAACATATGCAGAAGAGTAGCATGAGTACACCATAATGGTACCCAGTAAATGCCAAGCCTAACCTTGGTCGAGTAGTGAGGAGGTCAGGTCAGGGCTCTACTTGAATATAGAAATTAAATAAGGCTGAATAAATATCGCAGTATAATAAGAGACTGAAATTTAACAAAAAGGCAATCACAGAGAATAACAGTACTGTAACACAGGAATAACAGTAGAGGATCTCCCGAGATACCATCTCGTAATCCCAAAAGTAAATATGCAGCGAGATCTCCCAAGATATCGTCCCATAGTCCCAAAATAAATATGCAGGGGGTCTCCCAGGATACCGTCCCGTAGTCCCGAAGTAAATATGCAGGGGGATCTCCTGGAATACTGTTCCATAGTCCCAAAGTAAATACGCAACTCAAAATAATGGAAATAATAGTTACAACAAAAAATCCTACAGTTTAGACTAAGTACAAGGAAAAGAAAAGAAGAAAAATCCACTAAGCATGCTGCACAAAGTTCAGATAAGAATTTAAGGCACGTAGACATGTTATTCTAGGCTAAACAGGATAACTACACTGCTAATATGTGAATTTAACTATAATCACACCTTAAATAATCACCTTCTTGTGTAGTTTAAATGCTAAAAGTGGTAACAAAATGCTCTTATTAATGTTTTTCATGGTTTGCAGGTGATAAATGTATAAGGAAGGCTAAGGAGCAGTTTTGGAGTCAAAAATTGGAGAAAATAGGCCAAATGTGTAAATTGCCATTGAAGCTACGCCATGCCAGCCCTCGAGATTCAGAAAATACATTTGACCACGGTTCTATTGCGACCGCAGCAGAACCACGGTGGAAGGCAGCTTCAGAAGTTGAGAAGTTCAGAGAGGGTGATTGGCCGCGGTTCTACCGCGACCGCGGCAGAATCGCAGCAGGCGTAGAAACTTCAGGGGTCAAAGTGTCAAATACGGGATTTTTAGACCTAAACCCAATTTAAAACATTAGACTTTGCCTAAGAGAGGCATGTATTGATTTTTAGAGTATCTTGGCAAGGGAAACTATTGTGAGAGATCACCCAAAACATCTTTCTTCTTTTCTTTGATTTTTATTGCTAATTTATGATGAATCTTATCTTAGTTTGTTTACCCATAGCCATGAGTAGCTAAATCCCTTGTCTAAGGTTTTAATGGAACCTATTGGGTGATGAACTTCTAGTTTATGTGAATACAAATTGCTAGTTTAATCTCTATTTGTTCAACTTCGTGTTTGTTGTAGTTAATTGA
>MU707023.1:105245-133780 GCA_026770625.1 Nicotiana glauca
TAGTTGATAAAGAACATTCAACTGAGATTTGAATATTTGGGAAGCTGGTTCTTGAAGAATTAGTGGATTTGAAGATAGTGGTTGATAGGTTAACTCTCTGTGGATTCGACCCTGGGCGTAATACCCGGGTTATATTTGCAACGTCCGCAGAGTCTTTTTTATAAGGTATAGTTGGGCGTGATCATACACCTGCTAGTATAACTCAAATAAGAAGTAACATGTAAGTGAAAATCGGATTTTCCAACAAATAGCCCATATACACACTCGTTACCTCACGTACACGGTGCAACGGTACCAAATCCTAAGGGGAGTTCCCCCATACAAGGTTAGCAAAGCCACTTACCCTAAACCAAGCGCAATCAATCGGAAACAATGCCTTTTCCACGAATATCCTACTCTGAATGGCCCAAATCTAGCCTAAATCAATTAAATATCATAAATACAACTATAATAGACTAATCTAACTAATGAAATCAAGACTTTAACAAGAAGTTCGAAAGTCGCCCTAAAAAACCTTCCCGGGCCCACGGCTCCATCAGGTAAAAGTCATAAAATAAGAACACCGATTCACTCAAGAGTCCAACTATACAAGAATTACTCGTATCCGACCTCAAATCGCCTTTCAAAACTCTACAATTTAGTATAGGAAGTTTTTACCATTTCCCCCCAAATTTCCAACTCAAATCCCTAATTAGATGATGAAAATAGTAATAGATTCATGAAATATAGTCCGATCCAGGTTAGAATCACTTACCCCATTTATTTTCTTGAAGAACCCTCAAAAAATCACCTCACACCGAGCTCTCAAAGTCCCAAAATTAAAAGTGGGATAAAACTATCAAACTTGGCCCTTTACTGCCCAGCGATTTCGCATATGCGTGCCTCTAGTCGCACCTACGATGCCGCACCTGCGGAATTTCCCTCATAGGTGCGGAAACGACTGAAGAGGGATGGGTCCGCATCTGCGATGAATGGGCCGCACCTGCGTGTGCGCGCCTGCGGAGCACTGTCCGCTTCTATGGTCCTCCTCCGCGCCTGCGGTTCCTTAAGCGCATCTGCGGGCATCGCAATGCGGGATTCTCCTCGCACTTGCAACCCCTGACCAACCATCCCAATCCGCTTCTGCGCTTGCCTCTACATACATGCGATCCCGCACCTGCGGTCTTCCCACCGCAGGTGCGAAAACACCAGAAACAAGAAAAACTTCAACAATTTGCATTAGTCCAATTTCAATGCGTTAAGCATCCGAAACACACCCGAGGCCCCCGGGACCTCAACCAAACATACCAACAAGTCCTAAAATACCATACAAACTTAGTTGAGCCCTCAAATCATATCAAACAACGGTTAAAACACGAATCACCCTCCAATCCAAACTTAATGAACTTTGAAACTTCAAACTTCCATAACCAATGACAAAACCTATCAAACCACGTCCGATTAACCTCAAATTTTGCACACAAGTCATATTCAACATTACGAACCTACTTCAACTTCCGAAATTGGAATCCGACCCCGAAATTAAAAGTCCATTTCCGGTCAAAATCTCCAAAAATTCGACTTTCGCCATTTCAAGCCTAAATCTGCTACAGACCTCCAATTCACAGTCCGGACACGCCCCTAAGTCAAAATCACTCAACAGAACTAACGGAACCAATAAAACTCCATTCCGAAGTCGTCTTCATACAGTTTTTACTGCGATTAAAATCCTAAGACTTAAGCTTCCATTTCAAGGACTAAGTGTCCCAAAATAGTCTGAAACCAAAAACAAAGCCTCCCGGCAAGTGTCACATAAGCAGAAATAAATACGGGGAGGATCGGGGATATTACTCTCAAAACAACCGATCGGATCGTTATAAATCGGTATTTTCATAATTTAGTGAAGCAATAATTGGGTAAAGCAATTAAAGATAAAGTTCTTACAGGTTCTTCTGGGGTCTTCAGTAACACGACGCGACAAGAAGGATGCAATATGGGAGGAGCTCTTTCAAGTAGAAGTGACAAGAAAAAACCTAGCCAGAATGATTACTAAAGAGTAGGCTAAAAGTCCGAGAAAAGTAATTAAAAAGTGAAAGGTTTGCCGCGTTTGATTTTGGCAGAAAATTGGAAAATTTTAGGCCACAACCCACGCATGTCATTCGCAAAATAATGTATATTGCCAACCAGACAAACTTTATTATTGCCAGTTTTGTTTAGATTTTAACTTTATTGTGTTAAAAGTTTTATTTTTTGCAACAACTAAAATTTGTTGTTGCTATTTATTAAAATTCGACAACAATACTACCGTTGTTACTAGAAAGTTATTGTCATTTATTTGTATTAGCCAACAATATTTTATTTGTTGCTAAAACGTTATTACAAAGTCCATGCTTTCCTGTAGTGAAAGCAATTGCATAGTGAAACCATACTGTTTCAGAAATAGTGATTACACTACTGAAGGTTGTTTTCATTCTCTTCACTAACTTTTTTCCTGTGTGAGAAAAGTCAAAGAACAAAAGAAAAAGCAAACGCTAAGAAGGGAGGGATCTCGTGATCTTGTGATGGATGAAACTATGAATGGACAAAAAGCGAGGGGACATGCTATCCACCATATTTCTTAAGTAGTCAACTACATACTATGTTAATGTTTCAAGGTCCTTGTCGGTGAGATGCACCGGCTTTTCATGTAGAAATAGATAGCTGATCTTTCTAATTCTCTCTACTCTAATTTATATGAACATGTTTGATTGAACACAAAATTTAAGAAAAAATAAAGACTTTTAGAATTTGTGGTCCTAAATAAGTCAAAAAGGGGCCAAAAGTATTTGTGTGGTTATAAAAGCTTCTCATTAAGGATAGAATTGTAAGTTTAAGCTAAATTGTTACCAAATTTAGAAAGGAGGTAATAGTTGTTGGAAAATTGTTATGGGATCTAGTCCACCCAAAAGATATGTTAATTATCCGGTTAACCTATTTGCTACTCCCTCCAGTTCATAATAAGTGTTCAATTTGCTTTTAGCACGCCCATTAAGAAAATACTAAATCATAGACAAAAATACCTAGTATGACTAAACTACCCCTAATTAAACATTAAATGTGAAGAGTAAGAAAATTTTTAAGGAATATATACATAGGGGTTGTTTTGTAAAAATAAATTAAATTCTTTTTTGATTACGTAATTGGACAGTTATTTTAAACCAAAATGAAAAAAAAAATTGGACATTTATTATGAACTAGAGGAGTAGTAATTCAAATTGGTTCGCTTTTGCAAAGAAAACCCCGTAAATCTAATGACTAGCACATTTACGAATTAAGTACTTCAGTTGTAGTAGAAGCGTAGCTGGCAATTTGAAATTTATGGATTTTAAGCATGTAGCATAATTCATTTTAGTTACTGAATTTGTAATTAATTATTTGTATATATTTAATAAAATTTCTAATATAAATAAAAAATGTATAAAAAAAATATTGAATTCTTCCAAATCCCTACATAATACTACAAACTGTCTAGTGACCATATAAATAGTAATACCTTATTATTGGAAAATTGGCAACCCACCTACCCAACTTCACACACAAGACACAGAAAATAAAAGTACTCATTGGTTATAAAACCCACTATATATTCTGCACTACTGATTTGGATGGATGAACTGCTACAACAAAAATAATATATTGCACTAGTTGCCAGCAACATGATTTTTCATAAGTCATGTCAGGTTTATACCATTCGGCATTCGTCTTATAATTAAGTTTAAATTTGAGAGTAATGAGTTTAACGTATTATTTCTTCTTCTCTCCAATTTACCTTTACTTTGTGGATCTATTGTGCAGATACGTATTATTTTTTAAAATGTTATTTATATGCATTAACAAAGAAAAAATTTACGAAATATGTATTTGAACGATATCCTTAGGCGTTTGGACATAGATTAAGTCCAAACTTGAAAAAAAGAATTTTTAAAATTGTGTTGAAATAATTTTTGAAAGTTGAAGTTATATTTTTTGACATGCATTTTACTTGGAAAAAAAGTTAAAATTTTGTTAGTGGAAGAAAAATTTCTGCCCAAAAACTTGCCCAAACTAGTTTTTGAAATTTGAAAATTTATCTGCAAGATCTTTTGGTCAAATTTCATGAACAATAATATTTTCAATACTTTTTTTGGAAAAAAAAAAATCTATGTCCAAACAGAAACTTAATAAATAGTGCTTCTTCCAAAGTTGATCCATGAGACGGGGGACTCAAGAAAATAGTCATGAGAATTGAAAATTGATTATTCCCTTTGGTTCTGTGACTCTGTCCCATAATATAGTTTAATCTCACTTGATCATTTATTCACACATGTTAACGATACAATATCATATGTAAAAGGCAAAGGCACAAATATACCCCTAACGTTATGCGATTTCTTTTTATCTTTTTGTTTATCTATTGTCCATGAAAAATACTATTTTTAACTTTCGTCTCAAAATATAACCTTCCCATTAACGGTTTTTCACTTTAAAAATATTGATCTGGTTTGTCTAATACGACGGAAGCCACGTAGGGAAATATTTGGAAATTTTCAGTTGTTCAGGAGCATACTTTAATTGCATATATGAAGTGCATTTATTATTGTTCTTAACTTAATTATATAACATAGTTGAAAACCATTAAAATAATTATTTAAGCTGAGTAAATTCGCATCTATTACCATTCACCGCAATTTACGACATATTCTCTTATTTATTCCAACTTTGGGCACCATCAAATAGCCAGTTAAATAGTAAATGAAGTCATAAATTTATAGTCTCTCGAGTGTTAAATGGATCTTACTCTTTATTTACATTTAATGTCCCGAAAAGTTTTTGTTGTAACTCAATTTAATTAAAGTTCACACTGCTAATTTAACCCTATTACTTGACATTTTTCTCTCATCAAGATTAATTTGAATACTTTAAAAAAAAAAAAGATCTATATTAGATTATTAGTTCAATTTCTAATTTAATTTGAATGTTATTCCCTCCGGTCCACAATAAGTGACCAATTTACTTTTTTATTTTGGTTCAAAATAAGTGTCCATTTATATAATCAAGAAAGAATTCAATTTATTTTTAGAAAATTACCCTTATATACATATCCCTAAAAAGTTTTCTTACTCCTCAAATTAAATATTTAATTAAGGGTAGTTTAGTCACACTAGGTATTTTTGTATAGAATTTAGTATTTTTTTACTGGGCGTGCCAAAAACAAATTGGTCACTTGTTGTGAACCGGATGGAGTAAAAAACTAAGAGAGATACTATAAATCGCATGTCTTAAATCACGAAAGAGTATATAACCTGTTATAATTAGTCAAGTTCAGTTTTTTGAATCTCGAAAAATATTAAAAATATGTCAACTTTCTAATATATATGGAGTAATATGAACATAATGTTAGGTGTTTGTCTTGATTTTCTTACCATATTTAATTTTTCTATCTCTTGAAGGAAATGACAACATATTTATCATAATTGAGTTTTTCTATTCTTCGAAAGAAATTATAAATCTCTCATATTTGGCTAGTTCTTTTTCTTAGAGAAAAGATTTGGACTTTTATAAATTGAAGATCCTTCCTTCTCATTCAGCAACATCCACAATGTAATCGTGATTTTTTTCCTGAGAAATTTGACCAGAGTACTACTCACGTTGTGACAAACTTTGTGGTAGAGATTTGCAGATGCGACCTATTGAAGATTTTGTGAAGAAGGTAAATCAAGTTTATTTTGTCAGAAAATTTAGACCATGGGGAAGAATTGTTAGGTGTTTGCCCTGATTTTCGTATCATATTTGATTTTCCTATTCTCAAAGTAGAGAGCAAAATAATTACTATAATTGGGTTTTTCTTCTTTTAGAAAGAAGTTATAAATATCCATAATTTTCTAGTCCTTTTTTTAGGAGGAAAAATATTTTAACTTCTATAAATTGGGGATCTTTCTTTCTCATCCAGTAGCATCCACAATATAGCCATTTATACGGTAAAAATCGTTGGCCTGATTTTGTGATCATTAAGGCGCCTCGTAAAGACCGCCCCCAGAAGGCTCAAAGTTCGGCTCGGGGTTCGACCCCGAGGGTTCTCAACGGTTGACCCCGAGGTAGTATAAATCAAAGGCTATGATGGACAAATGGGAAGTTTTCAAAGCACGTGATTAAAGCTGACCTAGGTTTATTGGGCTAGCATGAGCCCGTACCGCGTCATTAAATAGTTGTACCAGTCATGTATCTTTATAATAAATGCATTTATACTATGTTGAGATTCTATCTCATATATAAAGGGGATCTTTATCACTTTGTAAAGACACAGGATAATATACACTACATTCAATACAAGAACATTCTCTGCTCTCTAACTCAAACATACTCTTTATTTGATCCTATTGCTTACATTTGTTGTCTCACTTATATTTATTACATTTTATTAGTTGTTCTTCATTGATTGCTCATTATTAGTCTTAAGGAGCCGCCATCAAATTTATCATAACTGTTAATCCTCCATCGACTATCCCTGGTCGGGCATCCAACTCGACCTCAAGGCCCCGTATACGCAAGCTCGAGGCCCCAATTTCCAGCCATTCGGTTTGACTATTACATTATCTAAAATTTCTTATCTTATATACTAATCTTTCACTTAGCATCTTGTCACGACCCAATTCCCGATCCCGGTCGTGATGGCGCCTCTCGTGAAGACAAGACCGGCCAGACCAAAGCAGAACACCTCTTAAATAGTTAAATATCATAAAAATTTCTAAAACATGATATAATATTCATAATTTGCGGAATAAACGATAACAACAGAAGAAACCATCCCGACACAGCCGAAACCGGGGTATCACAAGTCATGAGCAACTAAGAAATTTCAATACAAGTCTACTAAATACTGAATCTGATACAATAGTTCTAAAAGCATGAAATGATAAGATAAGGGAGGCACGGGGGATGCGGACGCCAACAACTACCTCGCAGTCTTCACTGCCTGGACTGGGAGGATCAGCACTCATGAGCGGACTCTGCAATACCTGAATCTGCACACACGGTGTAGGGAGTAATGCGAGTACTCCGACCTAGTGAGTAATAATTATAAATAATGGCAGAAAGCATGAAAACACGTAAAGGTACAAAGCAATTCTATATCAAAGAAGTAAAATCACTTAAAGCAGTAAATCAATGAAAAAGTCAAGTAAAATCTCTTTAAAACAGGTGAAATGGATAATTTAGCAGGTAAATAACAAGTAGAAATCCGCCCCTTGGGCATAGTATCAATCACTCGAAACAGTATCAGCCCCTCGGGCTCACTCTCAGATCAATGGGTACTCGCACTCACTGTGGATGTGAAAACTCCGGAGGGGCTCCTTACGGCCCAAACGCTATATCAAGCCACCTTGTGAAATCATCTCTCAGCACTCGACCTCACATCACTCAAGCAACCTCGTGGATTTTAAAAGTATCTCAGGCCCTCGGCCTCATATCACTCAGCATATCCTCACATATGGCCATCGGCCTCACTCAGTCTGAAAATCATCACAAGCCCCTCAGGCATCAGTAAAACAGTAGTTCTCAGCCCAAAACATAATTTAGAAATATCATTTAAGTTTTCAAATATGAGTAAAAGTGGCTAAGTTTATAGAACAGTAAATATCAACAGGACTAAGTTCAAGTAATAAGTCAAAATAGTGATAAAAATCCCCGAATGATTCAAATAATTAGCACGAAGCCCAAATATGGTAATCATCCCAAATCATGATGATAACAAGTAAGTTTCAGTCAAATACGCGGCAAAATCATCAATCGGGACGGACCAAGTCACAATTCCCAGTAGTAAACGACCCCACGCTCATCATCAAGCGCGTCTCACCTCAATATAGCACTACGTTGTGCAATCCGGGATTTCAAACCCTCAGGACATCATTTACAATCACTACTCACCTCGAACCGGCTATAACTCTAGCTCGCGACGCCTTTGTCCCTCGAATAGACCTTCACGCGCGTTGAATCTATCAAAATCAGAACGAATACATCACAATATGCTAAGGGAACAAAGCCCAAGCGAAAATAATCGAAAAATATCAAAAATTTTGAAAGTAGCAAAACCCGAGCCTCGGGCCCACTTCTCGAAACTCATAACTTCTCACATCAACGGGTTCCTTATCTTACCACGAGTTAATACATATCAAAAATTCTCAAATCCGACCTCAAATGGTCCTTCAAATCCTAATTCAAAAGTTCAAAATCCTAAGCCCTAGTTCTTCCATTTTTAGCTTAGGTTCCATGAATTTCTAGGTTTATTTCACAATAGAATCACGTTTTAGGTTCATAAATCTTACCTCCAATCAATTCTCCTTGAATTCCTCTTCAATCTCCCTCAAAGAGCTCTCAAAATGATCAACTATAGAGGAAAAATGGCTCAAAATCGCGGATGAAATGACTTATAAACTTTCTGCCTAGTTCAGATATTCCTTCATCGAGATCGCGAAGAGCAAAATTCCAAGGCCTCAAAAACAAACTATGTGAATGCGACCCCCACAGTGTGAACGCGATGCTTCCCTTCTCCAAACTATGCGAACGCGAGACCTAAGCTGCGAACGCGAAGAGCAATGACCCTGAACCATAAATCCTTATACGCGAACGCGGGAAGACTTATGCGAACGCGAAGCTCAAACACCTAACCTTCCGCGATCGCGAACGCTCAAACGCGAACGCGAAGAGCAAATTTCCTGCCTTCCAAATTTCTTCTACGCGATCACGATACCACCCACGCGATCGCGAAGGCCAAAATCTCTGCAACACCTAAACAGCAAATCTGCAACTTCTCAAAGCCAAAAATGGTCCGATTGACCACCCGAAACTCACCCGAGGCCCCCGGGACCTCAACCAAGAGCACCAACACATCCTAAAACCTCATTCAAACTTGTTCCAATCATCAAAACACCTCAAACAATACCAAATCCATCAATTCACATCTAATTCAAGCCTAAGTTTTCTAAAAACTTCCGAAATACGCTTTCGATCAAAAATCCAGTCAAACCGTATCCGAATGACTTGAAATTTTACACACACATCAAAAATGACCTAACGAAGCTACAACAACTCTCGGAATTCTATTCCGACCCTCAGATCAAAATCTCACCCATCAATTGGAAATCGCCAAAATACTAAATTCGCCAATTCAAGACTAATTATACATCGGACCTCCAAAACCTATTCCGATCGCACTATTAAGTCATAAATCACCTCTCGAAGCTGACCGAACCATCGGAACTCACATCCAAACCCTCTAACACATAAGTCAGCATTCAGTTGACTTTTCCAACTTTAACCTTCTTAAAAGAGACTAAGTATTTCATTTCTTACCAAATCAACTCCGAACGTAAACCAATCAACTCGATCACATAAAACACGGATAATGAAGCATAAAGAAGCAAAAATGGGGGAAACAGAGTGGCAATCATGAGACGACTGGCTGGGTTGTCACATCCTCCCTAACTTAAACAAACGTTCGTCCTCAAACGAGTCAAGAAACATACCTGAAGCCTCAAATAGGTGAGGATGTCTGCTCCGCATCTCCCGCTCGGTCTCCCAGGCAGCCTCATCCACGGGCCGACCTCTCCACTGCACTTTCACCGAAGCTATATCCTTTGACCTCAACTTCCGAACCTGATGACCCAAAATGGCTACTGGCTCCACATCATAGGTCAAATCATCATCCAACTGAACCGTGTTGAAGTCCAAAATATGAGATGGATCCCCAATATACTTCCGGAGCATAAAAACATGAAATACCGGATGCACACTCGACAAGCTGGGCGGCAAAGCAAGCATATAATCCACCTCCCCAATCCTCCTAAGTACCTAAAAAGGCCCAATGAGCCGCGGACTCAACTTCCTTTTCTTTCCGAACCTCATAACACCCTTCATGGGCAAAACCCTCAGCAAGACCTTCTCACCAACCATGTAGGACACATCTCGGACCTTCCGGTCTGCATAACTCTTCTGAAGCGATTGTGCTATATGAAGCCTCTCCTGAATCACCTTCACCTTCTCTAAGGTATCCTGAACCAAATCTGTCCCTAATAGCCTAGCCTTGTCGGGCTCGAACCAACCAATTGGAGATCTATACCGCCTCCCATACAAAGCCTCATAAGGAGCCATCTGAATACCTGACTGGTAACTGTTGTTGTAAACAAACTCTGCAAGCGGTAGAAACTTATCTCATGAACCTCCAAAATCAATAACACAGGAATGCAACATGTCCTCCAATATCTGAATAGTACGCTCGGACTGCCTGTCCTTCTGAGGATGAAATGTTGTGCTCAACTCTACCTGAGTACCCAACTCTCTCTGCACGGCTCTCCAAAACTGCAAAGTAAACTGAGTACCTCTATCTGAGATGATGGAAACCGGAACACCATGCAACCGAACAATCTCCCGGATATAAATCTTTGCCAACCATTATGAAGAATAGGTAGCACACACAGGAATGAAGCGCGCGGACTTAGTCAGCCAATCCACAATCAACCAAATAGCATCGAACTTCTTCAAGGTCCGTGGGAGTCCAACAACGAAGTCCATAGTGATCTTGTCCCACTTCCACTCAGGAATAACCATCTGCTGAAGCAAACCACCCGGTCTTTGATGCTCATATTTCACCTGCTGACAATTGAGACACCGAGCTACAAATCCCACAATATCTTTCTTCATTCTTCTCCACCAATAGTGCTGCCTCAAATCCTGATACATCTTCGCGGCACCCGGATGAATAGAATACCACGAGCTATGGGCCTCCTCCAGAATCAACTCTCTAAGCCCATCCACATTGGGCACACAAATCCGGCCCTGCATCCTCAAAACCCCATCATCACCGATGGTCACATCTCTTGCATCATCATGCTGAACTCTGTCCATAAGGACAAGCAAATGTGGGTCATCATACTGGTGCTCTCTGATGTGATCATATAAGGAAGACCGAGAAACCACACACGCTAACACCCGACTGGGCTCTGAAATATCCAACCTCACAAACCGATTAGCCAAGGCCTGAACATCAATTGCAAGGGGTCTCTCCCCAACTAGAATATATACCAAACTTCCCGTACTCATTGCCTTTCGGCTCAAAGCATCGGCCACTACATTGTCCTTTCTCGGATGATACAATATGGTGATATCATAATCCTTAAGAAACTCTAACCATCGCCGCTGCCTCAAATTAAGATCCTTTTGCTTGAACAAATATTGAAGACTACGATGATCAGTGAATACCTCACAAGATACGCCATACAAATAATGCCTCCAAATCTTCAATGCATGAACTATGGAAGCCAACTCCAAATCATGAACATGGTAGTTCTTCTCATGGGGCTTCAACTGACGAGAAGCATAAGTAATAACTCTACCCTCCTGCATCAATACACAACCAATCCCAACTCTCGAAACATCACAATACACAGTATATGAACCTGAAGCGGATGGCAAAACCAATACTTGAGCTATGGTCAAAGCTGTCTTGAGCTTCTGAAAGCTCTCCTCACACTCGTCCGACTATAGAAATGGAGCACCCTTCTGAGTCAACTTGGTCAAGGGCAATGCAATGGATGAGAATCCCTGAACAAACCGATGATAATAGCCTGCCAACCCAAGAAAGCTATGAATCTCTGTAGCTGAGGACGGTCTAGGCCAACTCTAAACCGCCTCTACCTTCTTTGGATCAACTCGAATACCCTCACTAGACACCACGTGCCCCAAGAAAGCCACTGAACCGAGCCAAAACTCACACTTAGAGAATTTTGCATAAAGCTTCTCCTTCCTCAATCTCTACAATACAACTCGCAAATGCTCTGTGTTCTCCTTCTGACTATGCGAGTACACCAGAATATCATCAATGAATAGAATAACGAACGAATCCAGATAAGTCCGAAATACACTGTTCATCAAATGCACGAACGCTGCTAGGGCATTGGTCAGCCCGAAAGACATAACAAGAGACTCATAATGACCATATCTGGTCCTGAAAGCAGTCTTAAGAATATTTGAATCCCTGATCTTCAACTAGTGATAGCCCGAACGGAGATCAATCTTGGAGAACACTCTCGCTCCCTGAAGCTGGTCAAATAGATCATCAATTTGAGGCAAAGGATACTTGTTCTTAATTGTGACCTTGTTCAATTGCCTGTAATCAATACACATCCTCATTGTGCCATCCTTCTTCTTTACAAACAAAACCGGCACACCCCAGGGTGACACACTAGGCCGAATGAACCCCTTATCTAGGAGTTCTTGAAGCTACTCCTTCAATTCTTTCAACTCTGCTAGTGCCATATGATACGACGGAATGGAAATAGGTTGAGTGCCCGGCACCAGGTCAATACCAAAATCAATATCCCTGTCCGGTGGCATGCCCGACAGGTCTGCAGGAAACACATCGGGAAAATCCCTCACAACTGGGATAGAATCAATACTAGGAGTCTCAGCTCCAACATCCCTCACAAACGCTAGATATGAAAGGCAAACCTTCTCAACCATACGCTGGGCCTTCAAGAAAGATATCACTCTACTAGGTACATAATCAGTCACATCACGCCACTCGATCCGCGGTACAACCAGCATAGCCAAACTGATTGTCTTAGCATGACAGTCTAGAATAGTACGACACAGAGATAACCAATCCATGCCAAAAATGACATCAAAATCCACCATGCTCAATAGCAATAGATCCACTCAGGTCTCTAGACCCCTAATAGTCACCACACATGACCGGTACACACGGTCTGCAATAACAGTATCGCCCACCGGGGTAGACACATGAACATGTAAAGCAAGAAACTCCCGGGGCATACCCAAATAATAAGCAAAATACAAGGACACATAAGAATAGGTAGAAACGAGATCAAATAATACAAAGGCATCTCTGTGGCAGACTGAAACAATACCTGTAATGATAGCATCTGAAGCAATGGCATCTGGCCTACCTGGAATAACATAGAAACGAGCATGTTCACCGCCTGATCGACCTCCCCCTCTGTGGCGACCCCTGGATGCCTGACCTCTACCCCTAGCTGGATGGGCGGGTGGTAAAATAATTGGAGCAGAAGTCGAGGGCCGACCCCTCTACTGAGACGAACTAGCAACACGACAAGGAGACTGCCTCTACACATGCCCAAACTCTCCACACTCAAAACAACTCCCAGGTGTTGGAGAAGGGGACTGAAGGGAACCCCTCGCATCGGAGTGACCAGCTGATACACTCGGCATAGATAAACCCTGAGTAGACGAGGCACGAGATGAACTCTGAGCTGGGAGGCGTTGAGTGAAGGCTGACCTTGCTGGGACCCATGATAATCACGACCTAAAGATGCCTCGCGATACTCTGGACGGGCTGACTTAGCGGGCATGAAAGAACGACCTCTACCATGCTGGAACTGGCCCCTCGAAGGAGCACCACTGTAATTGTCAGATCCTCGAGGCCTCTTGGCCTCCCCCTCCTTCCGATCCTAACGGGGAACCATCTCAATCTCGCGAGCGATATCAACCACCTCCTCAAATGTAGCACCCAATACTCTCTGTCTGGTCATAAGAATACAAAGATGGTAGTTGAGGCCATCAACAAACCTCCTGATCCTCTCACGATCTGCCGGAACCATCCAGATGGCATGACGAGACAACTCAGAAAACCTCGACTAATATTGTGATACAGTCATATCCCCATGTTTCAGCCACTCAAGCTATCTACGCAGCTCCTCTCTGCTGGACTGCGGTACATACTTCTCCAAGAAGAGAGTGGAGAACTGTTGCCAAGTAAGGGGTGCTGCTCCAACCGACCTACGCCTCTCATATTCCTCCCACCAAGTGAAGGAAGCCCCAGAAAACTAAAAGGTGGTAAATGCCACACCACTAGTCTCAAGAATCCCTGTTGCACGGAGCATCTGCTGACACTTATCAAGAAAACCCTGGGCATCCTCACCCTCAACACCACTGAATGACGGAGGCTGGAGTCTACCAAAACCTCTCAAGACGACGTTGCTCATCCTCTGGCATAACTGGTGCTATAAACTCCTAAGCTGGTGCAACCGGCTAGGCTGGAGGTGCCTCCGACATCTGTAGTCCCTGCACTGCCTGCTCAGGTGTGTGAGTAGCGGGGGTCTGATTGCCTCCCCCGGCCTGTGAAGTAGTTGCTGCTATGGTGGCTAAAACTGCTAGAGCCAGGCCAGTGCAAACTGTCAAGATCTGTGCCAAGGCCTCCTGTAGACCCGGGATCACGATGGGCACAGCTGGTACCTGAACTGGTGCTGCTGGAGCCTGATCCGAAGCTGGGGCAACTGGTGGATCAACAGGTGATGCCCTTGCTGCTCTGCCTCTGCCACGACTACGACCGCGTCCATGGCCTCTGGTGGCCTCTGTGGGTGGCACTGGTGGTCGTACACCTCGTCCGGTAGCTTACGTCCTCACCATCTATGAGATAATAGAATAACAAAAGTTTAGTTCTCGGATCAAAAAGGTCGCACGACAAGGATTTCAAGAATATGAAGTTTTTCCTAAAAGGTTCTGCAGCCTCTCGAGGATAAATACAGACGTCTCCGTACCAATCCGCGAGACTCTACTAAACCTGCTCATGACTCGTGAGACCTATGTAACCTAGGCTCTGATACCAACTTATCATGATCCAATTCCCGAACCCGGTCGTGATGGCGCCTCTCGTGAAGACATGGTCATCCAGACCAAAGCAGAACACCTCTTTTAAACAATTAAATATTATAAACATTTCTAAAACATGATATAATATCCATAATTTGCGGAATTAATGATAACAACAGAAGAAACCATCCCGACACAGCCCAAACCGGGGTGTCACAAGTCATGAGCAACTAAGAAATTACAATACAAGTCTACTAAATACCGAATCTGATACAATAGTTCTAAAAGCATGAAATGATAAGATAAGGGAGGCACGGGGGCTGCGGACTCCAACAGCTACCTCGCAGTCTCCAAGTCACTGCCTGGACTGGGAGGATCAGCACTCAGGAGTGGACTCTACGATACCTGAATCTGCACACACGGTACAAGGAGTAATGTAAGTACTGCGGCCCAGTGAGTAATAATTATAAATAATGGCTGAAAGCATGAAAACACGTAAAGGAACAAATCAATTCTATATCAAAGCAGTAAAATCACTTAAAGCAGTAAATCAGTGAAAAAGTCAAGTAAAATCTCTTTAAAACAAGTAAAAAGGGTGATTTAGCAGGTAACTAACAAGTAGAAATCCACCCCTCGGGAACAGTATCAATCACTCGGAATAGTATCAGCCCCTCGGGCTCACTCTCAGATCAATGGGTACCCGCGCTCACTGTGGATGTGCAGACTCCAGAAGGTCCCTGTACGGCCCACGCGCTATATCAAGCCACCTCGTGGCATCATCTTTCAGCACTCGCCCTCACATCACTTAAGCCACCTCGTGGCGTATAAAAGTATCTCAGGACCTCAGCCTCATATCACTCAGCATATCCTCACATATGGCCCTCGGCCTCACTCGGTCCAAAAATTATCACAAGCCCCTCGGGCATTAGTAAACAGTAGATCTCAGCCCAAAACATCATTTAGAAATATCATTTAAGTTTTCAAATATGAATAAAAGTGGCTGAGTTTGTAGAACAGTAAATATCAACAGGACTGAGTTCAAGTAATAAGTCAAAACAATGAGGAAATAGTGATAAAAATCCCCGAAGGATTCAAATAATTTGCACGAAGCCCAAATATGGCAATCAGCCCAAATTATGATGATCACAAGTAAGTTTCAGTCAAATACATGATAAAATCATCAATCGGGATGGACCAAGCCACAATTCCTAGTAGTAAACGACCCCACGCTCATCATCAAGCACGTGTCTCACCTTAATATAGCACTACAATGTGTACTCCGGGGTTTCAAACGCTCAGGACATCATTTACAATCAATACTCACCTCGAACCGGCTACAACTCTAGCTCGCGATGCCTTTGCCCCTTGAATCGGCCTCCACGCGCGTCGAATCTATCCGAAATTAGAACGAATACATCACAATATGCTAAGGGAACAAAGCCCAAGCAAAAACAATCGAAAGATATCAAAAAACTCGAAATTAGCAAAACTCGAGCCCCAGACCCACTTCTCGGAACTCAGAAATTTTCACATCAATGGATTCCTTATCTTCCCACTAGTTCATACATATAAAAAATTCTCAAATCCGATCTCAAATGGTCCTTCAAATTCCAATTCAAAAGTTCAAAATCCCAAGCCCTAGTTCTTCCATTTATAGCTTAGGCTCCATGAATTTCTAGGTTAATTTCACAATAGAATCACGTTTTAGGTTCATAAATATTATCTCCGATCAATTCTCCTTGAATCCCTCTTCAATCTCTCTCAAAGAGCTCTCAAAATGATCAACTATGGAGGAAAAATGGCTCAAAATCGCGGATGAAATGACTTATAAACTTTCTACCCAGTTCTGATATTCCTTCATCGCGATCGCGGCCCAATCCTCGCGATCATGAAGAGAAAAATTCCAAGGCCTAAAAAACAAACTATGCGAATGCGACCCCCACAGTGCGAACGCGATGCTTCCCTTCTCCAAACTATGCGAACACGAGACCTAAGCTGCGAACGCGAAGAGCAATGACCCTGAACCACAAATCCTTATAGGCGAACGCAGGAAGACTTATGCGAACGCCAAGATCAAACACCTAACCTTCCGTGATCTCGAACCCTCAAACGTGAAAACGCAGAGCAAATTTCCTACCTTCCAAATTTCTTTTATGCGATCGCGACACCACCCACGTGATCGTGAAGGCCAAAATCTCTGCAACACCTGAACATCAAATCTGCAACTTCTCAAAGCCAAAAATTGTCCAATTGACCACCCAAAACTCACCCGAGGCCCCCGGGACATCAACCAAAAGCACTAACACATCCTAAAACCTTATTCAAACTTGTTCCAATCATCAAAACACTTCAAACAACACCAAATCCATCAATTCACATCGAATTCAAGCCTAAGTTTTCTAAAAACTTTTGAAATACGCTTTCGAGCAAAATCCAAACCAAACCGCATCCGAATGATCTCAAAATTTTGCACACACATCACAAATGACCTAACGAAGCTACAGCAGCTCTTGAAATTCCATTCAGACCCTCGGATCAAAATCTCACCTATCAACCGGAAATTGCCAAAATACTAACTTCGCCAATTCAAGCCTAATTCTACACCTGACCTCCAAAACCAATTCCGATCACACTCGTAAGTCATAAATCACCTCCCGAAGCTGACCGAATCATCGGAACTCACATTCGAGCCCTCTAACATATAAGTCAACATCTGGTTGTCTTTTCCAAATTTAACCTTCTTAAAAGAGATTAAGTGTCTCATTTCTTACTAAATCCACTCCGAACGCAAACCAACCAACTCGATCACATAAAACACGGATAATGAAGCATAAAGAAGCAGAAATGGGGGAAACGGAGCGAAAACTCATGAGACAACTGGCTGGGTCGTCATACATCTATTGCCTAACAACTAGCATAAAAATAGATCACGTGTTTTAAGAACCACAAAATCAAATATAATTGTTATTACCATTTTCAAGGTAAACGGTTTAGCGCCCACCGTGGGGATAAAAATAATAGTGATTGTTTTCTTGCTGGTTTAACACATAACGCAAGTTATCTTTCACATTTTTTCTTGTCCAAGAATCTTTCATTTCATGTCAGAATGTCTAACTTAGTGGATGCACACGAAAACAATGGCCTTGAGGACCATGGAGAAAATAGTGTAGTTGTTCCAGGTATTGGTGCACCACCACGAAACCCTGAGGATGCACCAGAGCCAAACCCCGTGGATGTGGTCTCATGTGATGCCCAACACATCGGTATAAGCTCCCATACTAACCGAAGCGTACGCCAAGGAGATCAACAAGAACTCCAGAAAACCCTAGCTCAGGAGGAACAAGAGGTTAGCCTTTACGTTATTTTTGAGATATTGCAGGCACAATAGCTGGCAATTGCTCAGCTGCAAAGCCACCAAAAAACCCCAAGTACAGCAGCCCCGAGAACGGCCCATCGGATTAAACAGGCACCGAAAAGGTCGAGTAACAATGGGTTGGCAGCCGATCCTGCTATTATGAAGATTCTCGATGACCTCACGAAGAGGATTGAATCAGGCAAAAAGATGATAGAAGCCAACGATAAAAAGGTGGAAACTTACAATTCAAGGTTTGACTAGATCCCGAGCGCACCCTCGATCCTGAAGAGTGTTGATTCGAAGAAATTCGTACAAAAGCCATTCCCGTCAAGTGCGGCTCCGAAGACCATCCCGATGAAATATAGAATGCCTGATCTCCCAAAATACAATGGGACCTCGGACCCTAATGAGCACGTCATAGCTTACACTTGTGTCGTAAAGGAAAATGACCTGAAGGACGAAGAGATCGAATCCGTCCTGTTGAAGAAATTCAGGGAAACACTTTCGCAAGGGGCAATGAAGTGGTATCATAACCTAGATCTGAATTCAATAGACTTATTTGCCATGTTGGCAGATTCTTTCATAAAGGCGCATGCCGGCGCCATCAAGGTGGCTACAAGAAAATCTGACGTCTTCAAAATCAAATAGATGGAAAACGAGATGCTGCGAGAGTTCGTAGATCACTTACAAATGGAGCGAATGGAGTTACCACCAGTCTCCGACGACTGGGCAATACAGGCCTTCACCCAAGGTTTGAACGAATAAAGCTCGGTGGTTTCGAAGCAGTTGAAGCAGAATTTGGTTGAGTATCCCGCCGTGGCTTGGTCGGATGTTCACAACCGATATCAATCAAAGATCAGGGTCGAGGACGACCAACTGGGAGCCCCCTCGGGCTCGGTGTACGCAAGCAGACTCCTAGCAAATGAGCCAAAGCCAAACAAAGAAAGATACCAATCATACACTAAAGATAGAAAAAACACCTGAGGCGCAACATACCCTGCAATGACCAAAAGATGGATCGAGGCCAGAATCTTCGGGGACTCAGAGCTGGATTTGATAGGTGCACAGGGCCGACGGAGGCATCCCGTTTGTTGGAGTACAACTTCAACATCTACATTTCAGACATCGTATTAGCCATCAGTAAAATCAAAGACACTAGGTGGCCAAGGCCTGTACAATCAGATCCTTCGCAAAGGAATCATAACTTAGTGTGTGAATTTCATGGCACACGGTCACAAGACCGAGGATTGCCAACAACTCCGGGAAAAAGTAGCCCGACTACTCAGCAAAGTTCACCTCCGAGAATTCCTTAATGATAGAGCCAAAAATTAGTTCCGGGAAAGTGAGGCGACCAAGAAGAATGAAACAGATGAGTCACAATATGTCATCCACACGATCTTTGGAGGCATTGATGCTCCACGAGAACCCATGGCCAGAAGAACAAAAATATCCATCACCAGGGAAAAGCGAACTCGAGGTTACAAACCCAAGGACGCCCTTACATTCATCGACAAAGACATCGAGGCTCTATCTGAGCCTCATAACGATGTGTTGGTAATTTTTTTTCTTATAAATAAATTTCAAATTAAGCGTGTTCTTGTGGATCCAGGTAGCTCGGCCAACATTATCAGGTACAGGGTGGTGGATCAGCTCGGACTGCTGAGCCAGATTATGCCCGCCTATCGAGTTCTCAACGGATTCAACATGGAAAGTGAAATAACAAAAGAAGAATTCAACCTCCTGGTCAACATGGCTGGCAACCCCTAAAATGTCAAGTTTCATGTCAACGAAGGAGAAATGAGGTACAACGCATTGCTTGGAAGATCGTGGATACACTGCATGAGAGCAGTACCATCCACTCTCCATCAAATGATGAATTTTCTGATAAAGGATAGGATGAAAATAGTCTACGGGGAACAACACGCGACAAAAGACATGTTAGCGGTGCACGATGTGGCACCGGCGCCAATACCTCCACCATCGAAGGAGACAAAGGATAAGCAAATGGTAAAATAGCAATAACAAGCTATATTCTCGGCTACACCCGACTAAACAAGTAAAGGATCATACCGCGTCCCTATAACAAACCATCGAAGCATATCTGGCCCAAGGCGCCATTAACACTAAAGTATAATCATCTCCCCTTTTTAGTTACATTTTACACTAACATGTGTGCAGGTATCTGATCGAAACAGCCGAAGCACTTTCCAACTTGAAGGCCTTAGGTTCCAAAAGCATATGTTGCACTCTTTTCCTTCGATCGGGTTTTTATCCCAAGAAGGGTTTTACCGGCAAGGTTTTTAACGAGGAAACATCTATATGCTATCTAAGGAAGACTCAACAAGTATTCAAGGCTTCTCTTCAATCAACCTCAAATACTGGGGGGCATCCCCCGGGAAGGTCACCTCCTCGAAGAAGCCAAGATGCGCTAAATGGGGTGTCAATAGGAAAATGATGTGCCGTCCCAAACGGCTGAACGAACCGTGTCCATATAGAATAACCGAGCCCTTAAAAGCGAGAACATTTATGCTTGTACCAAGTAATCAAATAATACTTTCCCCTCCATCAAAGCATTTTGCGTTTCAAAGAAGTTCTCTATTTCTTGCAAAAACGGCTCCAAAGCCAAAAATGTCCCGAACACTCGGGGACTGGCGTCAAAAACTCGAAACCGTATAACCTTCAGGTCGGAAGCTTCGAATTCGTGAGCCCTTAATGATGCAATGTTAAGTCTATAAAAACGACTCCAGAGCCAAGAAAACTTTCAATGTCTCGGGGACTATCGCTAATTGCCATCCCTTCGACTTATCAAAACCCGAGGCTATAAGACCCCATATGGGGAACCTCGACCTCGTAAGACCTTTATAAGGCAACACCAAAATATGTAAGACCTCAAGCAAGGCATAAGCCATACTTGTACCAAGTAATCAAAACTGTAAGACCTCAAGTAAGGCATGTAAAAATTATAAAACCTTATGAAAAGGCATTACCCCGACCTTAAAGTTAAGGCTATATATTCGAACTTGTAAGAACCCTAAAAAGCCATACCCTCGATATAGACGCCAAAACTACTTCTTTAGGGAACTAAAAGGCTACAACCGAACATAAATGACTACGGTCATAAGGCTCCGGCCAAACTAACGCGACTCGGGGACGCTTCCGTCGCTATAAAATCACAGGCCTTCAATTACTTCGAAAGTACTTCGAAAAGAACCGATTAAATAGGCTACCCTCGACATAGGCAAAAGATCTTTGACCATAGGCTTTGAAACACTCAGCCATCATGCAAAACCTCCTGAGGTGCTCGTTCATCGCCACATAACGACTCACAATCGAGTTTTTTATCAAACCGTCAAAGAATCAGGAAAACACAATTTCAAAAAGTCCTTCATGAGGGAAAAATAAAGTCTACTAGAGGTCGTACCAACCCTTTGCGTAAGAGCCACTACCGCCAGCCCATATAAAAGGTCGTACCAACTCTAATGCATAAGAGCCACTGCCGTCAGCCCATATGAGAGGTCGTACCGACCTAACACGTAAGAGCCTAAGGGCCAGCTTTAAATTCAAAAACTTAAGGGTCAATAAGCTCGAGTCGAAACCCCACTCGGAGACTGAACCCGAAACAGTTAATTGAATATGCCTAAGAACAAAAGCATAAGAGCTTAACGTCAGCTTATACTAAAAGGTCGTACCGACCAAATGCGTAAAAGCCTACGGGCCAGCCCAACGAGCCCTAGGGCCGTACTATAAACCTAAGGGTTCTTTTAACTCGAAGACCAGTTCATCTGGCTAATGACTGACAAATATCGAAGCAAAGGGAAGTGCATGAAAAGTGAAACCGCAAGGCGCCCTTTTATATGTATATGACAAAAAAATACAAAGATCCATTTACAATGCTCTTTAAAATCACTATACACAAAATCAGAAAATAAAGGACTAATCTATGCCCCCCTCGAGGACTTTGGCCCGTCGGCCTCTTTCTCTCTATCTTCATCATCGGACAAAAGGAACTTAGCGCCATATTCGTCCGCCATTGCCTGCTTTATCTCTTCCAAGAGATCGAAGCCCCTGGCATGGATCTCCTCAAGGGTTTCTCTCCGAGATTTACACCTAACATACTCCTTTCTCCTACTCCCCCTAGTCGAGAGCCCCTCTCAGCGCAGCTCGAGCGTCGGCAGCGTCTTGCAAAAAGACGGCTACTTTCTTATCAGCCTTGGTTCGGATTTCTTCAGCTTCAGTTCGAGCATCTAAAACCTCAGGCTTCATCTTTAGAAGTTCAGACACGAGCTTCAAAATCATGCTCGACCAGACCGAGCTGTTTGCATGAGCATTCCAGAGTTGCACTTCGAGGGCGGAAGCCTTGGCCAAAACATCCTCCTTGGCTGCAATATGGGCATCCATCTGAGCCCTTAACTCGTTATGCTTAAGCTTGGCCTGAACAACCTCGCCCCAAAGGCATTCAATATCTTTTGTCTTATTCTGCAACTGAAGTATCAAAATGTTAATCTCTGAGGAAAGAGGAAGAAGCATGCATTCCCTCAGAGCGAAGGTTACATGTTTCTCGAGGTGGATTTCATAGTTCAGGCTCCAATCAAGGTACCTCAGTTCTTTTCCCCTTTTGTCACAAAGAAGCCTGAGGGATTTTCCACTATCCAAGGCTTTTCTCAATCGATCTTCACAGTGAAGCAACTCGGACTTGAGCTTATCAAATGCCTATGAAAAAGAAGATCAATGAGAAAACAAAAATGACAAGATCAAAAGATCTACGAAGTCAACCCAAACTCACCACCGAACAAAGATGTTGAGCCTCCTCGAAGGTTGAGCGAGCATCCACTGGCCTGGTCTTATCGACCCCAGCTAAACCGATCTAGATGAGGACATGGTCGCTCTAGACCCCGCTTGATTTAGGAGGTCCTTGGTCTCGAACATCCCTCGAAGTACCTTCGATGGGGGACGAGGACAAAGGTTGAGCACCTGTATCCCCCGAAGTACCTTCGACAAAAAATGGAGATGGCGGCAAGGGAGGAATCATCTTTTGAAAGAGAGAAGCCTCAGATGCCACGAACTCAGCAGATACAATTCTTTTAAGCCTTTAAGCAGGGCCTGTCTCGCTATAAGCACCCTCACTCTTCGAGGGCTCCTTCCGTTTGTTATCAGTCCTCGACCCCAAAGCCGATGATTCTTCCTCCTCCCCGAGGAGGCACAACCTCATCTCAAAAAAATCTCCAATGCCTGCAGTGACGGAGTTAGCATGCATAAAAGAAAGTACCTTTCAAAGAAAGCAAGCCACACGCTACATACCGTGATGTTTCGCCTCCTATCTACCCTTGGCCAGATCTAGCCACTTACACTCGTCGTAAGTCGAGCAAGCTGCTATTTTCTGAGAGCAATCAGCCAGGTCGGAAACCTCATGTGGCATCCACAGTATCGCTGCAAAAGAGAAAAAGAAAGCATCTTTATAGGGTCCACCTCCACCATGGACAGAAATAATAAGAACACGCGTATACCACTTACGTGTAAGGTTCCATTTCTCAGGAAATGGAAGAAACTCTACAGGGATAATATTGATAGTCTGCACTCGGACGAAACGGCTCATCCACCCTCGGTCTCCATCTTCTTCATTGCTGGAAACAAAAGGCCGACTTGATCAACGTTGTAGAGTAATCATGCCTGATAATGCAAGGGCCGATACAATCTAATAAGATGGCTGAGGGATAACTCGAGTCCGTCCTTATCTACAAAATATCTTATCATCAGCACTATCCTCTAGAACGATGGGTGAACCTGCGCCAAAGTAACCTGGTATCTTCTACTAATTCCAAGCACATCTCCCCCCTCGTGAGGGCCCCCACATTAGTGACACTTGGGTCCTATGCATCCCTGAATTCCTCGGGTGAGAATCGAGGACCCGAATTAAGGCCACCCAGGACATCGGTATCTCCGAAGAGAAAATCTTGTCCCTGAGAAGCTCGGGGCCCAGGCCCTTTGGAGTCATCAGCAATGGGTTCCTTGACAGGGACTGTACCACGTTCAGTTAGGAACTCGGGGACTGTATCCGCACCCTCCTCGAGGGTCTTCACAACATGAGCTCGAGCCGAATCGACTGTTCCCGATTCAACAGTCCTCGGCCCAGCCACCTGCGGGGCATCCGCGCCCGACCTCATCCTTTATACCAAAGGGTTCTCATCATCATCATCATCTTCACCCTCAGTACCGGGACTTGCCCTAGTAGCTGAAGTCGAGACCATTGCATCAGCTCGAGGCCTGCGTGATTTGGACTTCTTTGACATAGGAGATTCCGCAGCCGCCTCTTTCTTCCTCTTCTTACCTTTATCGGACTTCGAGGTCTCTTCTTCGCGTCGAGAGGCGATCTCATCAGCACTCCATCGCCAAGGCCTACACAAGCATAATACTCAAAACATGTCAACGTGGAGGGTATGCGAAAGAGATATTGAAACATGGTAGAGGCGGTAATAAAAGGCCTACCGTGATTCTTGGCCGGCCACCGCATTTTAGCCAAGTCGGGCAAAGGACGCTCGATATAAGGGAATAAAGTATTCAATTTCCTAATCCACCCCGACAGGTCCTGTACCGCTTCGGGATACCAAACGGTAGCAACATAAAATCATTTTTTGGATAAGAAGGTAAGAAGACAGTAAAGCATGTTCGAGGGAGAGATACTTACGCTCCATATTCCACTTCTCCAGGAATGGCATCCTTTTTGGCCGGGATGATGTCTAAGGTCCTCACTCGGACAAACTTGCTCATCTACCCCCGATCCTTGTTCTCATCAATGCTCGAGAAAAATGACTTCACGGATCGGGGGTGAAACTTAATCAAACCTCAAAAAAGACGAGGGATATATAGTCTAATCAAGTGGTCAAGGGTAAAAAGCATACCCTTAACCTTGTTGGAGAAATAACGGAGCATATAGACTATCCTCCAGAAAGATGGATAGATCTGTCCAAGCGTCACTTGATACTTGTGATAGAAGCCGAGAATAACCAGATCTATCACCGAAAAAGAAGGATCTGCATAATCGACGGGACCCAAGGTGAATCGGCCTTATGATATGTTATGCTCTCACTAGAACTAGGAATCTCAACTAGCACTGTCCTCTCCCATTGACAGTCTTCGCTCACTTTTTGTATATTAGTCATGATACTAATATACCGGGACATGTGTTCGCATCGGCCCGACATAGATGAGGGTCTCTCGACAGAAAAATCGTTCACAATATCGAACTCGGTAGGGGTGCACTATTCAATGGTGGGGCCCACTTTGGGTTTGCCCTTGGATGTTCGAGACGAAGAGGAAGCACCCTCTTTTCGAGGCACTATTTTAGAGGTTCTAGCCATGGTGGTGGAAAGGTCTTTCTGAGAAAGGAAGTGAGGAACCAAGAACGGAAGAAAGAAGAATGTGAAAAGGGATGACCTTGGCTCTGAAAGTTTGAAAATATTGTAAAAGTGTGAATCACTAAATGATTGAGGTATATATAGAAGCCATATGGACAGCAGAAAGGACGAACCAGTAGCGATTCTTGGGCTTCTCGATAGTCGTATTGACAACGACCCTTGCGCGGCTTTTTAAGTTATGGCATTTAATGCTCTGATAGGCTAACGTCATGATGGTAGTGCCTAAGAAGTAGGGGTTCAAAACCGTTTGCTATCATTTTATTCTAGGGACTATCTGTATACGGTAAAAATCGGTGGCCCGATTTTATAATCACCAAGGCGCCTAGTAAAGACCGCCCCTAAAAGGCTCGAAGTTTGGCTCGGGATTCAACCCTGATGGTTATCAACGGTCGACCCTGAGGCAGTATAAATCAAAGGCTATGATGTACAAATGGGAAGTTCCTAAAGGGCGTGATAAAAGCTGCCTAGGTCTATTAGGCTACCATGAGCCCGTACCGTAGTATTAAATAACTGTGCCAGCCATGTATCTTTGTAATAAATGCATTCGTACCATGTTCGGATTTCCTCTCATATATAAAGGAGATCCTTGTCACTTTGTAAAGATGCAGGATATTATACATTACATTCAATACAAGAACATTCTCTGCTCTCTAACTCAAACATACTCTCTATTTGATCATATTGCTTACATTTGTTGTCTCTCTTATATTTATTATATTTCACTAGTTGTTCTTCATTTATTGCTCATTATTAGTCTTAAAGAGCCTCCATCAAATTTATCATAACTGTTAATCCTCCATCGACTGCCCTGGCCGGGCATCCGACTCGACCTCAAGGCCCCATATACGCAAGCTCGAGGTTCCGATTTCCAGCCATTCGGTTTGAATATTACATTATCTACAAGTTCTTATCATATCATCTAATCTTTCACTTAGCATCTATTGCCTAACAATTAGCATAAAAATAGATCACGTATTTTTAGAACCACAAAATCAAATCTAATTGTTATTACCATTTTCAAGGTAAACAAACCATAAGGGATTTGTGAGTCTGGTTTAGGGGGGAGAACTTTCGGGACAAGTGTTATGCTGTCACTTGTAATTGCTTCTTTGTGAGGTTGTTCTCTTGGTATTTTGTATTGTCTTTTATATAGTGGATTGCTCATCTTCATATGTGGATGTAGGTCAATTGACCGAATCACGTTAAATGTTTATATCTTTTTTGGTATATTTCTTTTGTTATATAATTTGTCGTCGATCAAAATTTACTTTATTAATTTCCGCTGGCATATACCTAATTATTTCGATCATAACATATAATACATGCTCCTTTTTTAATAAATAAAATTCCACTACGGGGCAATCATTCCCTTTCAACAAATTGCTTCCATCTTTAAAGTTATTTACTGCTCATTCGAATAAGGCAAAAATGAAACAGATTTTAGACGTCTGTTCAATATACTGATATAGTACTCCGTACAATTCATTGACTTACTTCGAGACTGAAAAATGTGCTAAATATACAGATAACATATAATACATGCTCCTTTTTTAATAAATAAAATTCCACTACGGGGCAATCATTCCATTTCAACAAATTGCTTCCATCTTTAAAGTTATTTACTGCTCATTCGAATAAGACAAAAATGAAACAGATTTTAGACGTCTGTTCAATATACTGATATAGTACTCCGTACAATTCATTGACTTACTTCGAGACTGAAAAATGTGCTAAATATACAGAGTCTGACACTGAAGGTCCACAAAGTAAATGTTGATCGGACAAGTACTACCAGAAACACAATATAAGTAGGGGCCAGTAAGTATGCTACATTGCTACTGATACATCATAATCAAGCATTAAATTCAAAGAGTCCTAAAGAACAATAAAAAGAAGGGTCCTAAAAAACAATAAATAAAAAGAAGTATTTATGTACGATTTATAACCATGTGTTTGGATATAGATTGTTAAAATAGCACGGTCTAATCAGTTTTCGGATTGATCATTTAAAAATAGTTAGCGTTTGCCAAGTCATTGAAAAATAGTCACTATTTTGCTGCAATAGAGACCTGTTCAGCCTAATATACTGGAGTTCGGTGCACCTATGTATGAAATTCCAGCATATTATGCTGGACCGGTATACTGTGCTGGCTCTAATATAATATACTGGAGACTAGAGCACCGTTGCTCCAAACTCAGGTATATTATGCTGGATCGGTATATTATACTGAAACTCCAGTATATTATGCTGGAGTATTTTCCGAATTTTGAACACTATTTTCGTTAAGATTTATCTCTACATGAAAAGTGGCTAAATTTCGATTACTTTTAAAACTGTGGCTATTTTTGAATGATCACTTGTAAATCTGGTTATTTTTTAATTTCTCCCATATACAGTTGAAACCTGGAAAAAGAATTGAAGGTCCGCTGAAAAATAGTTTTTAGAAGTTGAAATTGTATTTGGACTATCACGACCCGGATTTCCCACCATCGGAATCGTGATGGCGCCTACTCGTGGTAGGTTGGCAAGCCAACTTATTTACCCTTTCCTTACTAGACAATTACTTTAACAGTTTACAGCATCAACATAGAATATAAAATTTAACAAGAAAAATAGCGGAAGTCAGAGTTATAATTACGAATCATAACGCGGAGCAGTCATTAATAGCCTCTACCCAAGATTTGGTATCACAATACTCACGAACTACTAAGAATGTACTAAATACAATGGTCTGAAAGAAATATATAAGTTGTTCGTCTCAAAAACAATGAGGCAACAGCCTAAAAGAGAACATAAAGAAGAGACGCCGGGCCTGCAAGGCTACCTCGGTCTCCTGAAAATGAAAGCCTGCCCCCGCACTAATGCTACTGCTGCTCCTCAAAACCTGGACCTGTGCAAAAATACACGAAAGTATAGCATCAGCACAACCGACCCCATGTGCTGGTAAGTGTCTAACCTAACCCCGGCGAAGTAATGACGAGGCTAGACTGGACACCACATAAACCTGTGCAGTCATAAATATACAGCAGAAATCGAATACAAGGCAATTTACAACATGGGAGGGGGAAACATGCTATGGGGAGATACAATATTAACAGTAACCCCGAGTAACAAACTAAAGCAGCTTAGATTCACAATGAACAAGGAA
>MU707023.1:150462-165921 GCA_026770625.1 Nicotiana glauca
GTTTTCTTAAAATTGGGGATTTGGACCTCAATTTGAGGTTCGATTTCAAAACAAATCATAGATATGAACTCGTGGGGGAATGGGTAACCGAGTTTTGGTTCGAACCTCGGGTTTTGACCACGTGGGCCCGGGGGCATTTTGGGAATTTTTGAGTAAAACTTTGAAATTCATTTTCATGCATTCAAATTGATTCAATTAGCATTTGTTGATACATTCAAGTAATTTGTGACTAGAGCCAAGCGGTTTTGGTGGTGAATTCGAAGGGTAAAGCTATACTAGAGGATTGAGTTGAGTTTGGAGCATTTGAGGGAATAGGAGTAGAGTCTTATTTGCTAATTTCTATTTGTCGAGTACGGTGTATAGGCATGGTGACGAGTATCTATACACTGGTGTCGAGCATGACCATGAGTCCTAAATTGCTAAGTTATCAAATTCTTAATTGTTGTTTATGAGGGCTTGGTTGAAAATATTTAACACTGAGCCAGTAATTATTGAGACTGAGTAATGATTTCATTGTGTTAAGTAGAAATTGAATAAGTTTGGTTATAGCTGGATCTCCCTTGCCGGGATAGTTTATTATATTATCTTGTTCCCTTGTCGGGATTATTTTGTGTATTGCGTTGAAAAAAATGGGATCGTGTGGCATGCCTACCATGAGATATTATAAAATGGGAGCGAGTGGTACGCCTACCACGTGACGTTATGAAATGGGATCGAGTGGTACGCCTACCACGTGACGTTATAAAATGGGATCAAGTGGTACGCCTACCACGTGATGTTATGAAATGGGATCGAGTGGTACGCTTACCACGTGATATTATGAAATGGGATCGAGTGGTACGCCTACCACGTGATGTTATGAAATGGGATCGAGTGGTACGCCTACCACATGATGTTATAAAATGGGATCGAGTGGTACGCCTACCACGTGATATTATGAAATAGGATCGAGTGGTACGCCTACCACGTGATATTATGAATTGGGAGCTAGTGGTACACCTACCACGTGATATTATGAAATGGGATCGAGTGGTACGCCTACCACGTGACATGAGGAAATGGGATCGTGTTGCACGCCTGCAACGAGAGAACAATGAACAAGTGAAAGTGGTTTGATTTCCCCTTATTCTGTGTTAGAAGAAATCAGATGTAGTGTCTTCTATTATTCTTGATAATCTGTTTTATCTGCTACCCCATAAACATGTTCCCCTCCCAGTTTTAATTGTTTACTTTCCGCTATTATTTTGATGTACTTGTATATATATCCGCACAGGTTTATCTGGCAGTCTGGTCTAGCCTCGTCACTACTTCGCCGAGGTTAGGCTAGGCACTTACCAGCACATGGGGTCGGTTGTTCTGATGCTACACTCTATGCATCTTTTTGCACAGATCACAGCGCCGGAGCAGCATCTTTTGGACAGTAGTAGGAGCGTCGGGAGTTGACTTCAGTCCAGAGATTCCGAGGTATCCTAGCTGACGTTCGTAGGCCGGAGTCCCTTCTATGTTATTAGTTTGTTTTTCCTTGTACCGAGACAAACATTGATGTATTTCTATTCTGATTTGTTTTTAGCACTCTTTAGTAGTTCGTGAGTTAGCGACACCAGTCTTGGGTAGAGGAATGTCAAACTTCCGCATTTTGGTTTTCAGTTATCTATGTTTTTAAGACTTCCGCTTTTATTTAAATGACTCGTATTATTATTATTATTGTTAAGGTGTTATTAGAAAATGTTCTAATGCTTGGCTTGCCTAGATCCAATAGTAGGCGCCATCACGACTCCCGATGGTGGGAAGTCCGGGTCGTGACAAAGAGTCACCACTATCAAAGAATATTTTTCACAGAAATACAACCATTTTTTCTTTTTCAATTCAAGTGGCTCTTGCTCCTTCAAATCAGTGCACCTTTCTCCATATTTCATTAGTTCCACTCAAAAGCCAAACCAACCACCCCACACTTTAACTTTTACAAAGTTCATAACAATTCAAGTGCTCATGAGAGGTGAAAAGGTTCAAATAGATGGTTAATTCAAACAAATGGGTAAGGCTTGTAGTGTGGTTGCCAAAGAAACAGGATTACAGGCCCAAAGGGGTTAACTATGATACATAACAATTAGGCAGTTTAAATATTTATATGGATCAACAAAAAAATATCTATATCACTTCCAAGACTGAACAAAACTACCATTTCGCTTTGCAAACACACAGTGCAAGTTCTAGACATCAAATGCAATTCACAGAATAACGCAAAACCTTACACACACATGACACATAACTCACTTGAGATTGGATTCATAGACACTCTAGTCAAAGCAGTTAAGCAAAGTTAAGATAATACAATTTAAGGTACTTCTACAAGAGTCAAAAATTGAGCCTAAGCGTTACAACCAAAGTACTCACTCTTCTCAAGGCATAACCAAGTCAAGAGATATTGCTTCAATTCAATTCACAACACCATGGCTTCTCTCCTAAAAAAAATAAAACTACCTACACCCGGTTCAAACAAAACCCTTGGAAAAGAACCGCGGCACAAAGAAAAACCAAGGGGGAATTGCTACATTACCTACAAAGAAAATCTTTTTGTCCTTTTTATTTAGACTTAACTCCCTCAAGAAAACTGTCTAGGAGATCCATCGTCGGGAAAAGTCCATTTTTTTGTATGTTTTTCTTAAAAAAAATCATTCAATTAAACTAGCACAAGTAAAATAGCATAGAAAGTCACTCAGACAATCTCCTCACCCCACACTTAAAATTGTGCAATGTCCTCAATGCACACTATAAATAATAAGAGGGTCAAAAAGACTCCGTGGTAGGCCAAAGGCCGAAGAATTAGCAGCTCACGGGATATTCAGACTTCTCCCAAGTATGATCCTTTGTGTGGGTACCTCACACTCAGTTTCAAACACATGCTCGCTTTTGCACTCGCCTATTGGCTTTGACTCCATGCTCTTACTCCTACAAAATAAAAAAATAACACAATAAATTGAATTGGGTTGCCTCCCAACAAGCGCTTGATTTCACGTTGCGGCACGACGTCAACACTTTCCTTACTTTTCCTTCCACTTTGAGGATATAAATTGCGCCCCCAATTTTACATAAATTTTTCTATGACGTTCATGAGGCGGTGGTGTGAAAATAAAGGAACCAAGCAATAGATATCGCATCTTGCACTTCTTGGCCCTTAAGTGAGAAATGTCATTTTGTCTTTTTGGTGTGGAAATTTTCAGAATATAAACACTTTGTTCCTCATCCATTGACTCATCCATATACTCTACTTGATCAATTCCCATATCACCAACCAAACACAATGTTGAAAAATGTTTAGAATGAGGTCCAATATGCTCCAACTCCAAAATTGCATTATTTTTGACATCCTCAATTTTGAGCTCTTCGTCAACCTTGACATTATTAATAATATTTTGGTCGAATAGTTGGAATTCCTCTTTCCGCTCCATAAGTTGACCAGTATCCACAACAATTGGTTGTAGAGCATCAGACGCCTCGACCTTTTTATTCAATTGATCGTGCATGTCATGGATATCTAAGCCAAATTGGTCTATTTCTTGCCTGAGCTCAATTCTTCCTTCTATTAGTTGTTTTGTCACATTTGAAAGACCATAACGTAGAAAGTCATGAGATTTTATTAGTTGATCTTGTTCGTCTAGCCAAGAATGGCTCACTATATCTGCTTCTTCTAAATTATCTTCTGGTGGGAACTCACTCTCTTCAGCCATTTCCTTCGCCTCGGCCTTCATTCTCATGATTGCTGCACTAATTCTTTGTGCAGCCTTTCGAGTTTCATCTTGTAGCTCGACTATTTGCCTCATCATGTCCATAATACGAGCCATGCTTTCCACATCCTCCAATTCCTTGCTCCTATCAAACTCATAAACATTATTAGAAACATTATAATAAGAACTCTGAGAAGGATAGTAAGAATTAGGACAGCCATCCCAATGGCCACCTTGACCACCACATATATTACAAATATTCCACTCAAAGAATTGAGATTGTGCGCACAACTCGCTCCCGGGAACATTCTGACAATTTTTCCACCAGTGAGATCCTCTACAATATGGACAAGGATCATCATAATAAGAATAACCAATATTCGACCAATTTTCATTCCAAGAAGCCATGTCAACAAAGATAATAAAATATTAAACTAAGATAAAAATAAAAAGAAACTTTAATAGACAAAAAGTAAAAATCTAACCTAGTAGACTAGTTAATTTCTAAGTCCCCGGCAACGGCGCCAAAAACTTGTTGCTCCCAAACGCACACGCAAGTATACGTGGTCGACAAGTAATATAGGATTGTAAATCTAGATATCATACCCACAGGGACTTGTGATTAACTATCAATTAAATTAAACCAAATAATTAATCTATTCAAGCGATTTTCTAAGGTATGTTAAATTAACTACAACTAATCTAGAGTCACTAATTAATAGATTAAAGAAAACAAGTTGGCGAATTATAGAGACAAATTCAATATGTGTGAATATTCTAGAGCTGTGGGTTAGCTAACAATCCCGTTGAGTTTTCCACTTAAATCGTCTAATTAATTTATCTGGTTTATTGATTGACGGGGTTAATATTGCTCGTAGCCTTCTCCCGAAGTACAACTCTCCTATTCAAGCTAACCTAACGCCTATATTCCTACAGAATTAGGATTAACAAGAATGCATTTATAATTTCCGTATAATAACCAAGCAAAGCGATTAGGTATATTCCTATCCTAACCGCAAATCTGCTCCCCCTAAGAGTTAAGATCTTGCTCTATTCAATCTTATATGCAATTTAGAATTCCCCCTCCCGAGTTCAATCCTAGATTCATAGATAATATTCAATTGGTGATCAAGCAATCAAATAATTAAGTGCAAGATTGAATAAATAAACCAATATGATAAAATAATAAGAACAATCCAAGCTTCAAACCACAACGTTCACGTAGCACCCAAAACTCTAGAACTAATAAACTATAAAATTAAAGGAAGAGAAGAGAAGAGAAGAAAAACTAGTTAGAAGCCTAGTCCAAGTGTGGTGTGTGTTCCTCCACGTGAATTCCTCTCCAAAATAGGTTCGATCCCTCCAAAATATGTTAGATTCCTCAAAAGTGGCATCCTCCTATGTATATATACCAAGTAGGGTTGGGCCCAAACAATTATACCTTCTCCAATGTGAAAAAGGACACTTTTCCCGGGTGAGACGTGCGACTTCGCGCGCCCTTCACGCGGTCTTCGAGCAACATTCTGCCTCTGCCCTTAATGCGCGCGACTTCGCGCATACTTCGTGCGTCACTTCACGCATGTTTTTTCACCCTGTTTCGTTCTGAATTTGGAAAAACGTAAAATATGAAAGTTGTATCTCTTTGAGTTAGCTTTCCAACCATATATTGTTGAGCCAAATGAAGTTCTGAGTGAAAAGTTATATGTATTTTACTAGGCAGTGCGCAATATGCCTACTGGATTCTTCGTTCGCTCTAACTATCATCCGTTGACCTCCAAACGCGATCCCGGCTTAATTCCTTGAGCTTTTACTCAGATTTAAAAGCTCCAAATCACTTGAAGTCATTCAATAACATCTACATAGCTCGGAATCACTCCTACAAGGCATACAACACACCATTAGTGCAAACCACTAGCGATTAAAGCTCAAACTCAATTAAAGTGCAGTAAATTAGAGTGTAATAATTGACTAAAATATGTAATTATAGCCTATCATCATTCTTCCATCAGTCTTGAAAGAATTTATTTTTCTAGATAACTTTAAAATGTCTGCCTTAGAGTTTAAATCTTTATACATTTAGATGTGGATTTATTAATATCGTATTGGCTTTTTCAATATTTAAATAGTGAAATATGTATATCTTTTGTGATTTTAAATTTAAATAATATCACGCCCCGACATCGGGGAGTGCGACCAGCGCTCGACGGAGATACCCCAGTTAAGCAAGCCTGAGAGATGCCTTCTACCCCCATTAACGATATAAGAAGCAGTACAAGTGATAGACATGACAAGGGTCAAGTGTTCCACATTCTTTTCCCATTATTCAAAAGAGTATGATTTCCAAAATATTACGCATTTATAGATATGATGAAACATGTTTTCCACATACTAAAATTTCTAGTTCAATTCACAACATCAAACACCACCTACAACCTGTCTACGGAGCTTCCAAGTACAACAAAAGAATAGTATGGAAGAGTTGTGTAATGATCCGGACCGATAATTTTGAGAGTTGTATCCCCATTCTCCCATTTTTTGCTTCTTTTGTATTATACAACTGTATTATGATCTATCAGGTTAGTTGGTGCTGGTCCAGAGTGATTTCAGAATGAATTGAGACATTTAGTCTCTTATTTGAAAGCTTAAGTCGGAAAAGTTGATTGGATCTTGACTTTTGTGTGAACAACTTCAGATTTAATTTTTATGGTTCTATTAGCTTCATTAGGTGACCTTGGACTTAGGAGCACATCCGGATTGTATTTTGGAGGTCCGTAGTAGAATTAGGCTTGAATGACAAAAGTTGAAATTTTGGAAAGATTGACCGGGAGTCGACTTTTTGATATCAAGGTTGGATTGGATTTTCGGAAGTTGGAGTAGGTTTGTGGTGTCATTTATGACTTGTGTGCAAACTTTGAGGTCAATCGGACGTGATTTGATTTGACATCGTTTGTAGAATTTGGAAATTTCAAAGCTCATAAGGCTTGAATCCGTGTGTAATTAGTGTTTTTGATATTGTTTGAGGTGATTTGAGGGTTTGACTAAGTTTGTATGATGTCTTGGGACTTAATGGTATGTTTAGTTGAGGTCCCGAGAGCCTTAGGTGAGTTTCGGGTGGTTAAAAGATCATTTTTGGACTTTGGTAAATGGCTAATAGCTGCTGGTATTTTTCATCTGGTTTCCTCTTATGTGTTCGCGAGGAAGGTCTTGCCTTCCCGAAGTGTTCTAGGAGGCTGAGGAAGTTTGTTCTTCACTTTCGCGAATAGAATCCTGCGTTCGCGAAGGCGTGGTCGGTGGAGGCATCGTGAATGCAAGAAGTATAACACGTTCGCGAAGGGATGTTGAGGTAGCTGAGGCCCCAGGTCCTTGGTCTACGCGCTCGCGAGGCATGGTTGAGTTCGCGAAGGTTAGAGTTGGTAAAGCTTCGCGTTCGCGAAGAGTTAAGTTGAGAGGAAGTCAGAAGTAGTCTTTGCGAACGCGAGAGGACGGTCACGTTCGCGAAGAAGGAAATGTGGGCTGCAGTATTTAGTTTCAAAAATGAGTGTTTGAACCCATTCTTCATATTTCGAGCTAGAGACCACGGATTTTGGCGATTCTTGAAAGGATTTTTGTGGAGATGATTGGGGTAAGTGATTTTTACCCGGTTTTGGCTATGTCCTATGATTATATATTTAATTTTAACATCTAATTTATGATTTGGGGTGGAAAAGTGGGGAAAAAGAGGAAGTGTTCTTGAGTTATATTTTTGAGGTTCTGAATAAGATTTTATTATCGGATTTGAGTATATTTGGTATGGTGAGACTCGTGAGTGAATGGGCTTTTGTAACTTTTGTCGGATTTCGAGATGTGGGGCCAAGGGTCGGGTTTGGGCCGATTTCGTATTTTTGGCTATAATTTAGTACTTTTCTTGTGTGATTGATCCCTTTAGCCTATATTGATTGTATTGTACTGCTTATGTCTATATTCGGTACATTCAAAGGCCGACTCACGAGGCAAAGGCATTTTGGAGTAGCGTTTTGCTCGGATTGAGGTAAGTAACAGTTATAAATCTGGTCCTAAGGATATAAAACCCCAGACTTTGGTCATATGATTATTTTGGAGGTAAATCACATGCTAGGTGATGGGAGTGTGGGCGTGCACCATGGAAATTGTGACTTGGTCCGTTAAGTAAAACTGTAAAGTTGAATAACTTATTGATAGCTATATGCTCTTTGTGTGTTATAGAAATTTGATTGAAAATCATGTTAGAAACCATATTTAGGCTATGTGTTGGTACTGTTGGGACCCATAGAGGCCGGGTTACATGTTAAACTTCCTGCTTAATGTTGTTTGTACTTAGTCTCAGTTTTTACTTGCATATCGTATATCGGTCTCTGTTATATATTATTGATACATCATGTTATTTCCATTTGGGCTGATATTCCTGATTTCTGAGAGCCCGAGAGACTAGAGTGCTTGATGACTGAGTGAGGCTGAGGACCTGATGGTGAGATATTGATACCATAACACGTGAGTTGTCCGTGCGGATCTTGATATGATACTACATCATGTGAGTTGTCTGTGCAACACGTGAGTTGTCCGTGCGAATTATAGCGCTTGGGTTATAGGAGCCCATTCGGAGTCTGTACACCCCCAGTGAGCTCAGGTACCGATTGAGTGTGAGTGATGTGGGTTGAGAGCCGAGTGATTGAGCAGTCGAGAAGAGTTGAGTGACAGTTGCCCTGAGAGGCTGTACCTGCTTTCATTTGTTATTGCACTTGGTTGCTATCTATCATTGTTTTGAAATTTCTAGAAGATTTTTTATATGGTTTTACTTGAACTTGAAACTGTATAAAATTGATTTGACTTAAATTGCCAGATTTGAAAGCATGTCTACTTCTTAACGAGATTCTGAAAATGAACTATAAATGTATAGCTCGTCACTATCTATTAGTTCCTTATTTATTATTTTTACTTAATGAATTGGTTGTACTCACACTACACCCTGCACTTCATGTGCAGATCCAGGTATTTTCGGACACGGTAGACATTGATCTCATGCTCAGTTGATTGTTAGAGATTTATGAGGTAGTTGTCCGACTTTCGTAGTCCTTGTTTCTCCCTTATTGATTTGTCCTCTATATGTATTTGATCAGACTCTTGTAGACACTATTTCTTAGACTGGTTGTTTAGATCGCTCATGACTTAGTGACACCCTGATGTTGAGGCTATTTTCCGCACTTATGTTTGGGTTTACCCCGTTTTTCATGAAAAACTACGGTTATTTTAAATGTCTTACTTCATTTCTGTTAAATGTTTAAAGTTTTTTGAAAATGTTGGCTTGCCTATTACCATGGTAGATGCTGTTGATACCCAATTTTTTCTATATATTTTAAATATGCATAAATACCTTCAAAATAATACATATATGCACACAAGGCTTTTATTATTTTTTCCATAATTTTAAGGGTTTCAATTGATTTATTTTCTCCCCTTTTATCCATAAAATCCCCAATGATTATTTCCAAAATTATTGTTATGATAATTTATTTATTTGATTTCTATACTTACGTCAAAATATGGCTAATATAATTTTTATGTATTTTTATAATTATATTTAGTATTTTCAAGCTAAATTGCATATAGTTGCAATGTTAGCCCATTTTAAGGTATAATTATATTTTATATTCATAAAATTGGTCCCTATATTTTTAAAATATTAATTATGTATTTTAAATCATTTTTGGCACATTAAATTATTTTTCAGGAATTACCTCGTATTTATTATAAATTAAAATAGGGAAAATCGGCTATTTAAATTATAGCCAGATTTGATTTTCAATTTTAGCCAAATTGGACACAATCCCCAGCCCAATTTCTGATTAAATAACCCGACCCATACCCTATAAACCCCTACCCGACCCAAGCCATCATAAATCTTGGCCGTTGATCTAAAAGATCAAAGACCCTTATCCCTTATTTCCTTTTTAATTTCTAAACGACCCCTAACCCTACTCATTTCCAAACCCCTGCCGCCTTCAGATGCTCTCGTCTCTCTTCTCTTTGAACCTAACCCTAATTATTCTTCACCCGCCGCCTTCTTCTCCGGTCATCTCCGACGGCTACCTTTCAACCCCAAGCCTCCAATGGTCACTCCACTGCCTTGCTCATCATCTGTAAGACCTTCAAGGGTCCTGGGCCATGCTGATTTGGATCTAGGGTTTCTATTACTCATGGCTTCTCCGGTGTGATTTTGGGCAAAATCACGCCTTATATGTTATGATCGGTGAAGTTTACAACAGGTTATTTCGTTCTATTTGGGTTTCCCTTTGAAACCCTAACTCTCGTTTGAATATCTTAGATTTGTGTTATTTTTAACGCTTTAAATCTTTTTCTTCCTATGATTTTCACTATTCTCGAACTTCTTCTAAAAGATCCTCAACTTTAAATCGTTTTACTTTCTTTAAAAAGTAGGGTTTCTCGGAGTTTCTTCTACACTTGTTTTAATCAATTTTTCTTTATGATTAAACCTCTTTACTTGCTTATTTTGACCGATCTTATGTTCTTACTGATTTTTAATTCGCCTATGTCAAAAAGCCCTAATTTCTAAGATTTTCTTTGCTTTGGTTCTGTTTATTAGCTTGTTTACTTGATTCTTGTTAATCTTCCGTGGTTACCATACTTCGAATATGTTTTATTGAATCCCTATCCTACTTACATCACTATTGTGTGATCGTGTTCACTTTGTTTGTTCATCTCTTACTTCTTTCTGTCGATATGGCTGACCTTGAATGTTTGCTACGTCTGTTTGATCTTCTCTATTTATATATTACAACTACAGAATCACGACTCCCTCTTGATTGATTCTGATTCCCTTAATTGATGGTTTGATTGGAAAATTTTCTTTTAAAGACTAAAAGCTTTACCTTGTCTGTTAAGCTGACTAATTTCATTACCTTATTTGCTATGATGCTTTATTTCTACTGACTTGTGTCCTTAATTGAGGTTTTATGAATTTAGTCCTAATTGACTACACTATGCTTACTGAACCTTGATTTCTTCCTTATTTAGTGATGTACCGATTCTTCTTCTTGCCTTATATGATACAGAATCTTCCCGTTTGATTTGATTCCCTTAACTTAAGGGAGTACTTCCTTGATTTTCTAATTGATTGATTCTAAGTTCCTCAATTATTATGCTACTATGATTCTTACCTTATTTGACTACCTATTTTCAATTATAAATACTTTAAGTCTTTCATTAACACACACGAACACTTGGTTTTCAAAACTACCTCTCTTACTAGAAAACTCTGCTCTCCCATCTCTCTTGTGTTATTTGCTGCTATTAGCCGGCTTCAAGACAAGACTAATCATCTGTGCTCTCTTGTTCTTTCATTCTGCTTACTTCTCTCTTCACTGATATGCCTAGTTTTAATTTAAAGCCTCAACAGCAACATTCTTCTCTTATTGTTTCAGTTTCTCTTATTTCTAGTTTGCTTCTATTTGTGGTTATGTTGTGAAACTTGTATTTAAGTTACATTATTAGCATGTTATTATGACCCCCTTCCCTTTAGATTAATGTATTCCCTTATGAGTGTTTCAAAGCATGCCTTGTTAATTGCCTTTTCTTCTTGTGTGCTTACCATCTTATGAATCACAAATCCCTATCCCCCCTCTATGTGTTTAAATGCTTCCTGACTGGTTTGTGATTATGCCAGTGTCAACTATTTATGAGCATGTCCAAACCAGTCCTAAGACCCTTGCTGGGTTATGTATCTGCAGTCAAATGTCTATGTATCCCAAACCCCTTGACCCATGTATGACTACTGAATTCATTTGGATTCTGTAAACTAGTTGTGTGTGTTTAAGCTTTGTTTACTACTCCAACCTCTTTTTTTCAAACAATCTCTGTTGCTTTACTAATTGTTTTCAAAACAGACTTTGCAATACAATTTTCAATAAACCTTTTTCAACTTGTGCCCTGCACTTTTACTTTACTCTTAGTCAATAAGTTCTGCCCCCTCCAGTTTGCGTACTACCTGGGGATCCTCTTGAGAGCCCTCTGAACTCTGGCATACTGAGGCTGGAATTTCCACACTACACTGGTTCAATTCCTGGTTACTAAATCTAGGTGTAAGCATTGACTGGGGTCCTTGAGACCCCTAGGGAACTTTGATGCACCTAGACTCTGATTTATCTATGGAATGAGGCTTGTGAAACCATTGGAGGCTTTGGGAAACTTGGGCCTGATGGCAGGCTCCCTATAGAATAGCTTCTTGATTTTCTATTTTACTCATGTAATTCATTTATTGGCCTGTAATAATTTGTAAACAGATATTTGGGGGTATTTAGTAAAAGGGTGGGTAGTTGTCTACTTTACGGAGTGATATAGGTAGAAATCATGCTCTTAGGACCTTATTTTTGAAGTCTGACTGCTTACATAAGTAGAAAACATGCTCGTAGGTTTGCTCTTGTGAGTTTGATTGCTTTTGCCTAATAGAAATCATGCCTATAGGATCTCATTTCTAGTTTTGTTTGCATCAGGTAAAAATCATGTTCATAAGGTTCTGCATTTGTCACGATAGAAACCAAGTTTATACGTTCCAAACAATCATGTCTTAAAACTGTTCAAATATAGATGCCATGCCTATAGGATTCAACTCCGATTCAGTTTTAACGAGTATTCCTGTTGCTGCAAATCGATTAAAATCAGTAATCCACCTAGATATCATACCTATAGTGATCTCTACTCGCAATTCTGTCTGATATTTTAATTAGCCAAATAAATCAACTTCATTATGCCTAGTTCTTATAAAACTGGTCTTATAAAGTGTCAAACATTTCCTGAAACAAGTTCTTTCAAATTTGCCTCAATCTCATTAGATATCATGGCTATAAGTATTAAAGGAGTCTATTTCAAAGACCTATTTGTTTCTGTATTAACATAAACACAGTCTGCTGCATATAGGCAAGCCTTAGGAAATTTTTAAAAACTGTATTTCCCTAAAGCTGTCTTTATTGTTTAGCTTTTCTGATTCTAATAAGCTTTTAAAAAAGGGAACCCCTAGGCAACTACTAGGTTATGACTTCTAGGTATAAAAGTTTGGTCTGTTTCTTCATAGTCACTTAGAGATCCTGCTTTAGGACTTTGATTAATAAAGACCCTAACTGTGTTTGAGTCGTGCTGCTTGTATGCTTGTTTGAGGAGGAAACTTTGAGCCCCTTATTTTCTCCCATTATATGTGAAAGTCCTAAATCTTTTGACTGTCGCCTTAGAGTTTTCGCCTTTCTAAACCTTAGGGATACGTCTAGAGCTTCCTATAGGTAGAGGTCTTAACTCTCTCCGGGACCATTAAGAAAGGACGGGTAGCAGCACGCAATAGGAATTAGTGATCAAACACTCGCTTTAAATGACCAATAAGGGTATGGGAAGGGTAGACACGGTATATGATGACTACGCTTTAATGTCACGTGTAGCCCCTCATTGAGGAGTGTTTACCAGACATTGCGTGGGGTGATCCTATAGGATAACCAACCTAGGACCCTCTTTACCATATCCTCTCTCTTTATTTAAACTCGTTCAAACCCTTATCTTGTCACTTGAATTATCCAATGTTCTTTACTTACTACTTATTTGATTCAACTGTTTATATGGACTAATTCGTGAAGGTAAGTTCAGTCGGGACCCACAGTTGTGGACCAAGGGGTTCCTAACACCTTTCCCTCGAGGTTACTTCGAGCCCTTACTCTAATCTTTGGTAATGCAAACCAACCCAAGAGTTAATCACTTTAGGTGCCCTAACGCACCATAATCCGTTAGGTATCAGCTCTTGAGATACCCAATTCCCAAAAGGAAATGATTCATTACACACCATGAATGTCGAAACCCGAACTTACCAGCGAAAGGAAAAAAGAAGGCGCGACAGACGCCATCACGACGAGTTAGGTTTTGAGCCGTGACAAGTTGGTATTAGATCCTAGGTTACATAGGTCTCACGAGTCATGATCAGGTTTAGTAAAGTCTTGCGGATCAGTACGGAGACGTCTGTACTTATCTTCGAGAGGCTGCAGAACCCTTCAGAAACTTTACCTTCTTGAATTCTTGTCGTACGAATCTGTAGATTCTGGTAACTAAACTTCTGTTATTCTATTCTCTCATAGATGGTGAGGACACGTACTACTGGGTTGGATGGTGTCACGACCCTAACCCTGTTCCAGTCGTGATGGCACCTCTCGTGAACACAAGGCCAGCCAACCAACCCAAATCACCTTTTCAAAATTTGATAAGTATGAGTAAACAGTTCTTAAAGATGATTCGATAACATTACTAAGCGGAAGTACAACCCAAACAGGGGTGTCACAAGTCACGAGCATCGATAAGAGTGTAATTACATTTACCAAGTCCATAAATACACTGAATAAGAATAATGAACAACATAGGAAGAAACGGTGCTGCGAACGCTGGCACTACCTTGCTAAACTCCTACAGCTCTGCCTCCAAGAAGCCAATACCCGCTACCGGGTGATTAAATACATGCATCTGCACACGAGATGCAGGGACTAAAGTGAGTACTCCAACTCAGTAAGTAATAAAGGTAAATAACAACTCAGTAGTAAGAAATCACGTAAAGCAACCAACATGTTGTATAGAAGCAGGGTATAATCCTTCGAGAAAATAGTGAAGCTGTGAAATCTTTAGAAAATATTTTGGCTCAGTTTAAACCTCCTTTGAAAAATAGTCTTTTCAACAGTTGCGAAATAATTTCAAAAGAGTTAGTGCTGATAAGCATAGAAATCCGCCCCTCGGGCACAAATACCACAGTATAACAAGTAAAAGACAAGTAAGTATGCAAGATGAGCACATCACGGCTCGCCCCTCAGGCAATATCTCAAAACAGTACTAGTCCCTTGGGCTCACTCTCAGAACAGTATCAGCCCCTTGGGCTCAGTATCAGTCACTCAGCATGGTATCAGCCCCTCGGGCTCAGTCTCAGATCATATGGGTACCTGCGCTCACTGTGGGTGTGCAGACTCCGGAGGGGCCCTTTACGGCCCAAGTGCTATATCAACATAAGGCCTGAAAGCCTTCTCACATCACACACGAGGCCTGAAAGCCTCCTCACATCATACTCAAGGCCTGAAAGCCTCCTCACATCACACTCGAGGCCTGAAAGCCTCCTCACATTACACTCGAGGCCTGAAAGCCTCCTCAGTCCAGAAAATACCATAAGCCCCTCGGACATCAATAAATAGTAGTACTCAGCCCAAACAATAGTGGAAATATCAATTAAGTCTCAAAATTCAATTAAAGTGGCTGAGTTGTAAAACAGTATAATCAACAGGGCTGAGTTCAAGTAGTATATGAAATAGTGAGGAAAGAATGATAAAAATCCACGAAGGACTCAAGTAGTCGGCATTAAGCCCAAAACAGTATAATCAACAGGACTGAGTTCAAGTAGTATATCAAATAGTGAGGAAAGAATGATAAAAATCCACAAAGGACTCAAGTAGTCGGCATTAAGCCCAAAATACGGCAATCAGCCCAAATCATGATAATAACAAATAAGTTCCAGTCAAATACGCGGTAAAATCATCAACCGGGACGGACCAAGTCACAATCCCCAACGGTGCACTACCCACACTCGCTATCCGACGTGCAAGTCACCTTAATATAGCACTATGATTGTTACAACCCATATCCGCATGCGTTAGTTCATGCCATACATTAGTTAACACAAATTGAAGAAGGAATTATC